>JAJPUD010027735.1:0-15303 GCA_023553655.1 Myrmecobius fasciatus | reverse complement strand
CTATCTATCTATCTATCTATCTATCTATCTATCTATCTATCTATCTAATCTGTCTCTGCACGTGTCTATCTAGATATCCATCCATCCATCCAACTACCTAACTGTCTATCCACCCATCCAATTATCCATCTATCTATCCATCCATCTATTTAATCTGTCTCTGTGTGTCTATTTAGATATCCATCCATGCATGCATGCATCTATCTATCTATCTATCCATCCATCTATCTATCCCTCCATCTATCTATCTGTCTGTCTGTCTATCTTTATTTATTAAATTATTAAACCAAGTCCACAGCCCTGCACTGGGCAGTGGGGGAGAGCCAATGTTTAGACAAGATCTGGACCCTGCCCTCATAGAGTTTACAATCCAGTGGGAGCATAAGATAAAGCTTACCTACCCACAACAGGCAACATGATACAGTGGAAAGGATACTGGCCCTGAAAGCAGAAGACCTGCATTCAGATCCCATCTCTGATGTTTACTAGCGGTGTAACTTTAGGCAAGTCACATGATCTCTGGACCTTGGTTACTTTCTCCATAAAATGAGAGGAATGACTGAAGCAGTTCTTTTCAGTGTATTCTCTGATGAAGTCTAAGCAAAGAGCTCAGGGAGAGGGACCTGGGTCATACCTTACGGACAGGTGGGAATTAGCAAAGGGTCATTGCATTAGAGTTGTATGAGACCTTGGAGGCCAGCTGGTCCAAAGCCCTCATGTTAGGGAAAAAGAACCTGGGACCTGGAGAGTCTCGAGGGCCTTGGCCAAGCCCATGTGGGTAGAAAACAGCAGAGGCTCTCTGTAGAAGGAGGCATTCGATTTGGCGCTGAAAGGGTAGAAAGGAACTCAGCCTGGGAAGAGTGGTTGGAAAAACAGCCGGAGCAAAGGTATTGAGGTGGGAAAGTACAGTGTGTGTCTGGCAGAAAGAAAGTAGATTCTTCCCATATGAAGAAAAATATTGATAGCAGTTCTTTTTGTGGTGGCAAAGAATTGGAAATCGAGGGGATGCCCAGCAAGTGGGGACTGGCTGAACAAACAGCGGTATATGAAGGTAATGGAATATTAGTTTTCTATAAGAAATGATGAGCAGGCAGATTTCAGAAAAACCCGGAAAGTCTTACATGACCTGATGCTGAATGAAGTGAGCAAAACCAGGAGAACATACTAGCGGGTTTGTATCCCAAAAAAGATAATAAAAAAGGGGAAAAGATCCCGATGTACAAAAATGTTTGTAGCAGGAACTGGAAATCGAGGAGATGCCTGTCAATTGGGGAGTGGCTGAACAAACTGTGGTGTATGAATGTGAGGGAATACTATTGTTCTATAAGAAATGATGAGCAGCTCTTCAACAATGAAATGTTTCAAACCACTTCCAATTGTTCAGTGAAGAAAGCCATATATACCCAGAGAGAGGGATGTGAAATGTGGACCACAACATCACATTCTCATACTCCTTGATTGATGTTTGCTTACATTGTGTTTCCTTTATCTGATATATCGTTTGTGTAGATAAGATTTTTCTTGCACAGCAATGATAAGTTTGGAAATATGTATACATATATTCGATTTGCCAATATTTTAACATAATTAACATGTAGTGGATATCCTGCCATCTAGGGGAGGGGTGGGGAGTTGGGGGGAAAATCTGTAACAGAAAGCTATGTAAGGGTTAATGTTGAAAAATTACCCATACATATGTTTTGCAAATAAAATAAAATTAAAAAAAAAAGAAATGATGAGCAGGCAGATTTCAGAAAAACCCAGAAAGACTTACAGGAACAGATGTGGGCAGAACCAGAACACTGTACACAGTAACAACAAGAGTATGTGAGGATCAACTGTGTTGGATGTGGCTCTTCTCAACAATTCATTGATTCAAGGCAATTCCAATAGATTTGGGATAGAAAATGCCATCCCCATCCAGAGAGAGAACCATGGAGACTGAATGTGGATGGAGCATGGGATTTTCACTTTTTTGTTTGTTTGTTTTCTCTTTCTTGTGGTTTGTTTTTCCCCCTTTTGGTATTTTTCTTGCACAACGTGACACATATGGAAATGTGTTTAAAAGGATTGCACATATTTAACCTATATCAGATTGCTTGCTGTCTTGGGGAGGGAGGCAGTAAGGGAGGAAGGGAGAAAAATGTAGAATACAAAGTTTTACAAAAACGAATGTTGAAAAATATCTTTACATGGATCTGGAAAAATAAAATGCAATAGAATAATAATAAAAAATAACCAGGAGAATATTGCGTACAATAACAGCAACACTGTATGATGTGCAATTACGATAACAACTTAGCTCTTCTCAACAATACAATGATCTAAGACAATTCCAAAGACTCATGATGGAAAATGCTATCCAGATCCAGAGAAAGAACTATGGAGTGTGAATACAGATCAAAGCGGACTACTTTCACTTTTTTCTGTTTTTTTCTTGTGGTTTTTCCTTTTTGTTCTGATTCTTCTTTCACATGACTAATGTGGAAATATGTTTAATAGGATTGTATGTGTATAACCTAAAAAAAAAAAGAAAGTCGATCTTTCTGAAAGCACAAAATGGGTGAAGAAATGTAACATGAAAGAAAGCTGGAGAGTGTATGGCACCAGATTATGGGGAGAGCTTTGAATGCCAGGTAAGGATGGATGAACTTTTACTAGGTAGGTAATAGAGATCAACTAGCGATTTTTGAGTAAAGAAGTGAGTGACATGACCAGGTCTATCTATGATAAAAGATACTCTGGGGGTTGGGTGGTGAAGAGCATAGAGGCAGGAAGATCTGTTGCAGTGGTTCAGGGAGACAGCCTCTCTTAGGTAAGTGGGGAAGTGGGACTAGAGAGAATGGGATGGATGAAAAAGGAGCTGCAAATGTGCGATTGATCAGACAGAAGAAGTGAGGTAGGTCCAGGGAAGAATCAAAGAGAGCCCAAGATTGTGAACCGGGAAGAGACCAAGTAAAGAGTGTTTTGTTCCTCCCTTCCTAGTCCACTTATTATGTGATATTGTAGATTTCAGTTATCTTGGATCAGTGACTCCTACACTGCTTCCTGTCACAAGTGCCCATTTCTTGAACGTTCTGCCAGTGATGCCCTGTGGCTATGGAGCATGGGGACACCACAATCCATGGAGAGCCACATTACCAGGTCACCCAAAGGGCAATGGTGAAACTCATCATGAAAGTGGGTGGCAGCATATTACCAGCCCTTACTTTCTCCCAAGAATCAGTACAAAAGCCATCATTATCCAGATGTGGGACAGGGAAAGAAGACCCTTAAAAGAACTGAGTGGGGGCAGCTAGGTGGCGCAGTGGATAGAGCACCAGCCCTGAAGTCAGGAAAACCTGAGTTCAAATCTGGTCTCAGACACTTAACACTTTCCTAGCTGTGGGACCCTGGGCAAGTCATTTGACCCCAACTGCCTCAGACAAAAAAAAAGAACCAAGTGGTGGGGAGTTCTCCTATGGTCCATTTCTCAAAGACTTGGGCAAGAATCATAGTGGACAATAAAACATGGATGAGTGATGATCTGTATATCTTTGGAGAAAATATCCACACACATAAAATAACAGATAGATTAAAGTATCTATTACACACACACACACCTCTGAGTGTTTCCAATTCTCCTCCCCTGATCCCATGGATCATTAGGGTAGGACCCCTTGGCTTATTGAAGCTGCATGTGAACCAGGATCTGGCACAGGGTTTTGCACAGAGTAGGCACTTGATAAATGTTTGTGAAATCAATTCAATACATGCCCTTTAAGACTCTATCATCTCTGACTCAGAATGTCCTCAAAGCTTTGCCATAAAGACAACGCTCTTTCATGGGGGCTATCTCCTCACTCCAGAAAGCCTTCTCCAGTGAAAACGATGGAGTGTTCTTTCTCCAGTCCCCCTCTCTCTTGACCCTCACCATCATCCAAACCACAAACACTAAACTCCATACGTGAAGTAAGTATTATTTCCCTCCCAGGGCTGTCTAGCATGTTACCTCTTGATCTGCTGGGGAACTAGCTGCCTTGCTCCAGCTTCTGCCATTGGTTTCTGACCCCTAGGGGAGGAGTCCAGGCTTTTCCTGCTTTCCTCAAAAGAGTGGAACCCTGTACATGTTGGCACCCACTAAGGCAGGATTATCTTGTGGGCAGACCCTTCCAGGTCGGCTGTTCAACTGAGCAAGGCCATTGGGACGTGGTCAAGGGCATTCTGGGAAAAGGACAGGTTTTCCTCTAAGACCCTGGGCAGATGTTCCAGATCATGAGTTCAGAAGATTAATTACCCAGCCTCCTGTTCTCCTGTCCCCTAATTCCTGAGTTGTCTGTTCTGGGAAGTTGAGTTGGGACTATAGGGGAAGCCTAAATATCTCCTCTCCTCAAAGACCGGACCCAGGAGTTCAGGACATTTCCAGGTTATCTTGGGGCTCTGGAGACTCGGCTTATTCTTCCCAGGTGAGCTCAAAGTTCTGTCCTAAGTTATCCCTCTGTATCAGACTGGATACCCAAGGTATCCCCAGACTGATCTACTGGAAAGTGTTTGAAATCACAGTCATAATAATAATAATGCATCAAATAATCATAGCTAGCATGTATGTAGAGCCCTAAGCTTTGCAAGGTGCTTTATATCTGTTATTTCATTTGATCCATGCAACAATCCTGGGAGGTAGGTGCTATTATCATCCTGATCTTACAAACAAGGAAACTGAGGCAAACAAGTTAAATAACTTCCCCAGAATTCTACAGGTAAGTAAAGGAGACTTAAATTTGGGCCTTTCTGGCTCCAAGTCCCTGACACTCACTACTGACTGAGTCAAGTGCATCCTTGGGGCCACCCTAGGCCAAGTCCATAGGAGCACAGAATGCCACAGTTGCAAGGGATCTTTGAGATCACTGGGCTTAAGCCCTTCATTTTAGGGAGGAGAGAAGTGAAAGGCAGACAGGGGAAGGTCTCAGGATTCTGCCTCCCAAACCCATGCTCTTTTCCATTCAAGCAGACCCTGGGCCTTCCAAGGGCTAGCCCAGAGCCGAGAGGAACGAGGTGTGGGTGAGATGTCAGTTGCCTCCCAGCTCCATTCGCTGGTTTCCAGGAGTAACTGATTCTCGGGCAAATAATGTCTGCCTGCCGAGAGTCTGGCTCATTTAATAATAACTTGATGACAATGATGAGAACAACAAAGGAGAAGATGAGAGCATGAAGACGGACGCCTTAATAAAAAGGATGAGGAAGAGGAAAGAGATGGAAGCTCTTGGGCTCCCGCGTCTCCCTAGACAACCACTCGGCTGTTCAATAAGCCATTAGATATTCCTTCCCCTCAGCTCCTGTCTCCCTCTCCCCTCCAAAGACACAGGCCATATTAACAGCTCCCGCAGCATTTTCTTCCCAGCAAGCCCCAGAAGGACACGATCCAGGGCTGACTATTCTTTTACAGAAAAGGAAACTGAGGCTCACCAAGGGGAAGGAATTTTGCCCAGGGCCATGTGGATAGGAAATTTGAGGACCAAGATGGAAACCCACCCTACTTGAAGTCAAAACCAAAGGCTCTCTAAGATGTACAAGCTTTTCAAGTGTAATATCACAGCAGTGATTGTCAAGGACAAATGGGTACATTAAGGACCCCAGGGCTCTACTGGATTGGAACAGAAAGCTCTGGATTTAAGCTCAGAAAATTCGGTTTTGAATTCTCATTTAGCCGCTCATTTCTTGTGTGTCCTCTCCGGCCCCTTTCAAGTGGAGCTCTTTCAACCTCTGACCTTTCTTGGTGTCCTGGAGGAAACGTGTTCTCCAGAGGAGTCACGGGATTCAGGTGGGAGTCCTCTCGAGACCTGGCTCTTGTCCTCAGAAGCCTCTCCTCCAACAACAAATGGCAGAAGAGAGTTTAGGATCAAGTTGCACAGATCTTTCAGTGGTACCCAGAATGCCCTGAGTGGGTGAGGATGCCTTGGGGTCCTGGTTCCCTTGTTGATAGGGGCAAAAGGTAGAGGTGACAATGACTGGGATAGAGAGAAGGGAAGGCGACTCCGATATATTCTAAAGTCAGGACAACGAATATGTATGAAGCACCCAGCCCGGTGTACCTATCCCACAGAAGGAGGATAAAGAGGGAACTGAGGGGGCAGCCCCAGGTCTGAATTAATTGCCCTCTTAGACACATGCCCTGGGTCCCACAAGCTTACAACCTTGATCACTGAATGCAGTCCCTGAGCTGGACAACCATAAGATTAAGCCCTTAGAGGTCATTTAGTCCAGCCTCCATCTGTTTACAAAGGGGGAAACTGAAGCCTAGAGGGGAAGAGACTTCAGTTTAGAGAATGCCAAAGCTGAAAGGGGCCTCCGAGACTTCTTGTTCTTGTTTAGTCATTTTCAGCTCTTTGTGAGCCCCCTTGGGGCAAAACTAATGGAGTGGTTTACCATTTTCTACTCCGGCTCATTTTACAGATGAGGAGACTGAGGCAAACAGGGTCAAGTGACTTGCCCAACTACTAAGTATCTGAGGCCAAATGTGAACTCAGGTCTTCTTAAATCCAGGCCCAGGGCACCATCTAGCTGCCTTTACCTCCAAGACCATCTTGTCTAATCTCATATTACAGAGAAGGAAACTGAGACTCAAGGAGCTTGTGCCTTTGCCAAAGTCCCATATAGCCTGGCTTCTTAAACTGTGGGTCGTGAATTCAATGAGGCCTTATAACTAAACATGGGGGTCACCAAATTTGGATTTCTTCTCAGGAAATGTTGGATTTGTATTCCTATTTGATAGACCTACGTACATAAAAATTTCTCCAGCAAGAAAAGGTTGCCAGTGGAAAAAGTTTAAGAAGCCCTGGCCCAGAGTATCCTAGATCCTAGAATTGTAAGGGACCCCCAAGGCCACCTAGTACACCCTTTACAGAGAAAGCAGCTGAGGCCCCAGGAGAAGTGACTTTCCTGAGCTCTCACAGTGGGTGAAGTACGAAACCAGGGTTCAAATGGAAGGCCTTTGCCTCTAAGCCCAGTGCTCTGGGAACCACATCACTCAACTCTGAAGAACATTCCCTTTTCCGTGCCCAAACCCCAGACCCTGAGCTCCCAGATTTACAGGGAGGCGATTCTTTCCGAAGGCATCCCTGGTTTTAGGGAGGGAGAAGTTGAGGAACAGAAACTTTTCCTAAGACCTGGGGAGTGGATGACGAGGCTAAGGAAGCCAGCAGCCTGGAAAGAAGTGACAGAGGCAGGAGCCTCTTGGGCGTCCTGGGATTCTGTCACTGGCCGGGCCCGCTGGCCCTTCCGGACGGCTACGTTAGCCCTCCTGGAATTTATCAAGACCTCTCAGGAAGCTGTTTTTGGGCCTTCGCCTGGATTGTCTCTTGGAGGTGAAGCGATCCGTCCATCCGTGGGTAAAGAGTTCCATAGATGTTATAATTGCCTATTCAGAAAAGTAGGCCGGTTTGGGTTTTAATTGGCTCCCAAAGTGTGCTCCCCTCTCCAAGCACCTTGGGATTTGTTTTCAGACTCTTGCTCCTATGCCTTTTTGTCTTCATGTTTGCAAGCCGAAGAGGCTTCTCTTTGGCCTTTGGATCCCTGCCCCTTCTCCCCTCCAGCATCCTAATTGGCCTGCTCTGGGAAAGGGGAACACCAGAGCCAGGCAATGTCCCACAGTGGCAGAGGGGGGAGGGCAAGGAGGTGGGGAAGGGGGCGCCCAAAACAATAGCCATGTTCTAAAATAAAATCCAAGCCAATCCTAAAACAGCCAGGGAGTGGGAAGGCCAGTCCATCCCTGGAAGTCCAAGCCAGGTGTCAGAAGTGCCCCCCTCCTGCCACTTTGATGTGGGGGGGGGTGAAGCAGGAGAAAGGGTAAATCACTCTAACAAGCCTTCTGTGTTTAACTTGGTGGGAATGGGTTTGCACTGTATCTTCCTCATCTTTCAGGTGGATGATGAGTGGAGGGGGTGAGGGAGGGGGAGAGATGAGCCCAGTGAGAGGGATGGGAGGAGGAAGGAGTCTCTAAGAAATCTGAGCTCAGGACATTTGAGCTGGAGCCTCTCCCCGCCTCAGTTTCCCCATTTGTAATATAAGGGACCTAGTCTAACTGTTCTCTTAAGGATCCTTCTTATAGCTTCAGACAGACCGTGTTCCTTGTCCCAGCAGGCAAGTCAGCCAGCCGGGGTGAGAGGCCCAGGGCTGGGCCCCTGCCTGCTCAGGGGTGGATGCTAATTGCTGGAGCAGCCGAGCAAACACAAGGCCTTCATGGGGGGAATGCCAGACATAGCTGCAAACAAGCCACTCCTTCAGCTCCCAGCAGGTCAGGGCGGCCTGGAAGCTGCTGCCTAAGCCCAGGAGAAGCCTCCCCCAGCCTCCCGAAGGGAGGCCGGGAAGCCGGGAAGCCCTCCGCACTGAACGCCACTAGACTTCCTGGATACTTTGGCCCTGGGGCACTTGGCGATTTAGGGAAGAGTTCTCACGGACTTGGAGATAGAGCAGGGGGGTGGGACTCTTTCTACTGTCTACCCAATCAGCTTCCTGAGGGCAGGGCCCCAGAACAGACTGGGGGGGGGGGGTGAGTCTCTAAGGACAAAGTTTTTGCACCATCTCTTGTACTGGGGGAGGGCAGAGCTGGGTGCCTGCCAATATACTGGGAGGCTTCCTGAGGGCAGGGCCCCAGAACAGACTGGGGGGGGGCAGTCTCTAAGGACAAAGTTTTTGTATCTTCTATTGTACTGGGGGAGGGCAGAGCTGGGTACCTTCCTTCTTTTCTTTTTCTAATCAAATTAACTAAAGGCTTATCTATTTTGTTGGTTTTTTCATAAAATCAGATCTTACTTTTATTTATTAATTCAATAGTTTTCTTATTTTCAGTTTTATTGATCTCCCCTTTTATTTTCAGAATTTCCAATTTGGTATTTAATTGAGAGTTTTTAATTTGCTCTTTTTCTAGTTTTTTTTAATTGTAACCCTAATTCATTGATGTTTTCTTTCTCTATTTTATGCAAGTAAGCATCTAGAGATATAAAATTACTCCTTATAACCACTTTGGCCGTATCCCACAAATTTTGGCATGTTGTCTCATTATAGGACAAAGTTTTTATACCCTCTCTTGTACTGAGGGAGGGCAGAGCTGGGTACCTGCCAATATGCTGGGAGGCTTGCTGAGGGCAGGATGCAGGGATTCCTGGAGGCAGAGCCTCTCCACTGTGATTCTCTGAGGACTAGGACTAGTGATTCCCTCACACCAAATCTAGGGTGCACTGGCCTCCTCTCTCAGCCTGGCTGCCCTCCCCCGGCTGCCCTCTCTATTTCCTCACCCAGCACTCGGTCGGGGGGGGCAGCCCCCAGTAGGCCCTCCCTAGATCTTGATGTCTGAGATCAGAAAGCTTGTTGGGGCCAGGGGCCAGGGAACTAGGAGTTAGGAGGGAGTGCCTCCCTCTGGCTGGCTTTGAGTCTGTCTCTGTCTCTCCTCTTCTCTCCCCCCCCCCCAATCTGAGGCCCTTACAGCCTGGAATCAAGGAGTCCAAGGTTAACTGTTCCTCCCCACTTTAAGAGCTAATTAAAATGATTAGCCACAGTGAACTGTCAAACATTAACCAGGAGAAGCTTCAGGACGAGACAGGCCTCTGTCTTGAGCAGAGAGATGAGGGACAGAAATGCAATGGGCAGACTTAGGGGGAGGGTAGGAAGTGGGAAGAGTGTGTAGTGGGGCATGGAAGGGACACCCTGGAGGTGGCTGCCAGCTTGAACAGACTGGTGGGAAAACTGGCCTGGGGACAGGAAGTGGGGCACAGGCCAGACTCTCATGTCCTGAGGCTATGGAGCTGGGGGTCTGGAAAGCTCAGGACTAAAGATTCAAGTGCTGGGGAGGTTCAGGCCTAGCAACCATGGCGAGCCAAGGCTACCCCAGTGAGCCAAGGCTACCGCAGCTCAGGCAGGCCAGGCCCCTTCCCTCAGAAACTCATTTTCTGAAGATGAACGAGATGGATTCTAAGGCGCCTTCTTAAGAATGGCCTGTGCTGTTACCCCTTGGAAGTGCTGTTGTGTAAATAAAGGCCTGGAGAAAGAAGTCATAGGTTCATGGAGAACCCTCCTGCTCCCCCACAAGTTCAGGTCTACTGCCCCCCCCCAACTCAGGTCAGCTCCTTACCCAGTCCAGGATTTCTGGGTAAGGACCCCGGAGTTAAGGGACCCCCAAGTTAAGGAACACTACCACCAAGGCAGACCTCACCACCCAGCTCAGAACTGTTCCCCCATTTTACACCTGCCCCACTCCCCCCCCCCGTTCAAACCTGCTCCCTCCAGCTCAGGCCCCCCCCTATTTCGGCCCGCTCCTCTGCCAGTTTAAGCCTGTTCTCCCCAACCTTAGGTTCCCCCTACATTTGAGGCCTGCCCCCCACCCCCACCCCACCCCAGGCCTACTGCCCCAGCAATCAATTAGTCATTCAATGCAACTCAGTAGACTTGGATTTTGTGAGCACTAGGGCTGGCGCACTGGCAATGGGGGTGGGGTGGGGGTGGGGGAGAAATGCCCATAGTCCCGGGTGTAGCTGCTGGGGAAGGGCTTTCCTCGAAGGAGGGGAGAGGGCCGGGCAGGCGAGGCCAGGAGGGTACCTGAGCTCCTGCCCAAGTCGCCATTCACCGGGCGCTCACTGGATGCCTGCTGGGACCTTGAGAAAGTCACTTAGCCACGGGAGACCCGGGCTTCCCCGTCTCCAGAGCCGGGGGTTGGACTAGATGACCCCGGGGCGGGCTTCCAGCTCTCTAGGAGAGTCCCTGGGCCCCCATCCCAGGAGGGGATGGAGCTGAAGCGCCCTGCCACCCCCCCAAACGCAGGTGGGCTGGCCTGACTTCTACCCTGAAAACCCAGCTCTCGTGGCGGCGGCGGCGGCGGCGGCGGCGGCGGGAGGGGAAGCGGCAGGGCAGGGCAGGGCAGCGACGAGACGGGGCGGGCACGGTGCCCACGGGCACCCGATGCCCAGCTCCGGGCCGGTGCCCACTTTCCACTCCCCGACGGCCGGACGCTCTTCCCGTAGGACTGGTCGTCCTGCTCTCTCCCCCCAGCCCAGCCTCTGTCCCCGCTCCCTCTTCCCCTCCCCTCCCCTCCTCTCTCCTCCATGGGCGGCCCGGGACGTACCTCAGGCAGCTGGGGCTCCGGCCGCAGGACCATGGTCCGGCCCGGAATGGGCAGCACGGGGGGGGGGAGGCTCAGCTGTGGGGGCTGCAGGGTAAGGCTGGGCTCGGCCCCTCCCCCCACCCTCCGGAGCCTCTGTGGAGAAAGGAGAACAGCAAGGAAAACTGGGGACAGCCCAAAAGGAGAACTACAACTCAGTGGTGTGCAGCCTGAGCCTCCTCCCCCTCTGACTCACCTCCTGGCCCCGGCGGGCGGGCGGGCGGGCGGGCGGGTCGGGGTGAGGCTCAGCCTCCGGCTTTGCCTCTCCCACCCGCCCAGCTGCCACTGGCTACTTGGAGGGCAGTATGCAAATATCAGGTGAGCCGGGGGCGCCCCGCCTGGGAAAACATGGAAGGGGGGAGGGGAGACCTCAGAGACACCCAGAGACACAGACCCGGAGAAAGAGACAGAGACGTGCAGGGAGGGAGGCGGCCACAGGGACAGAGACAGCCAGAGATACTGAGAGGCAGTGACAGCCAGAGATAGAGGGAGGCCCAGAGAGGAAGAGGAAGCCCCAGCCAGACAAAGTGTTAGAGCCAGAGCAGTCACAAACACAAGCAAAGAGAGGAAGAAGGTACAATGAGACAAAATAAAGCCTGGAGAGATTGAGAAAGATGAAAGAGATGCAGCAGAGAGGCAGTTCCCAAGAGCCAGTAGCGGCTTCGCTGTGCAAACCGGTACAGGGAGCAGAAAGAGCTGAGGAAAAAAGGGGTGGTGGTGCTGCATGTGCTGAGCAGCAGCAGCCAGAAGGCACTGGGCTCCCAGCACAGATTCAGAGCAGCAGGGGACCCCAAAGTTCACTTAGCCTGCTCCCCTCTGCCTAGACTGAGAGGAAGTGACTGTTTCCATGGCTAGTTCTCCACCTCAGATGGGGTTGATCCCTGGGGATCCCCGGACTTCAGTCTGCTCCAAGTCACTGGGAAAGAGAGGTCTCAAGGCGACAGCCTGGTTGAGAAGCAGTCCTGTGTCATGGGGACACCCGGCTTCTTCCAGTCACTAACTGGGTGACTGTGGGCAGGTCCCTTCTCCTTTCTGAGTCTCGGTTTACCCTTCTGTAAAATAAAGTCTTCCAAGGTCCCTCCCAGCTTTGACAGAATACACACTCTTGGTCTGCCCCTATCTCAGAAAATAAAAAGTAACAGGTTCCTGCCCCCCAGCCCAGACTTGAGCCCTAGGAGAGAAGAGCCTGAGGTTCACTTGCCCAATGGACCCAGCTCTTGCCTTAAAAAACAAACCCCAAACCCAACCAAACAAGCAGAATCCCCAAATCAGCCATCACTTCCCCTCCCCCCTGCTGCAAAAGCCCCTTGAAGCCTCTGAAATTAGCTCCACCACCTGACCTCATCTGAAATCAGACCCCCTCAGATATTCCGAGGCAACTCGTGTTCTTCTAGCACCTATTATATCTATTCCTGGCCCCGTGCTAGCAGGGGGGAAAGGGTGGGGAGCGCTCAGGAAAAATGGGAGCCACAGGTCCTCCCCATCCCTCCTCTCCCCTCCTCTCCTCTGCCCTCCCCTCCTCTCCCCTCCCCTCCTTAAGGCTGCCTCTAGATCTCTGGCTCCAATCTACCTTTTCAGTTCAATTTTGCTTGATTCCCCTTCACTGCACGCTGTGTTCCAGCCAAACTGTTCTACTGGTTCCCCAACTCAGTATTCCGTCACCCACCTCCGTGCACAGGCCGTCCGGGGGCCTGGAACCAGGTCCTTCCTCCTCTGGGGAAAAGCCTTCCAGGGTCAGCTCCTACACCACCTCCCCTAGGAAACCTTTTTTGTTTTAATTTCCCTCAGCAAGCAAAGTGAGCTCTTCAACTTTCTCTGTTTTTTGTCTTTGCTTCTCTTGCATTAGCTCCCATTTTCAAATGAAGTGTGTGTGTAAGTGTGTAAATCTTAAAGTGCTCCGTAAATAGCTACTAATTTTCTCCTACTAATATAGCTACTAGTATTAATTAGTATATAGTACAACTGGGTCATTTTCCTTTTTGCATCTCTAGTATACTTCAATTAAATAGGAAAAAACCCTCAAAGATCCCCACACAGCTTTCCATTGTCCATCTCCAGGTCTTTAGCTCTATCCCCTAGGCTTTGAATGCCTTTCCTTCTTCCCCCTGGTTTCCTTCCAGACTCTGTTGCAAGTGACAACTTCTATAGGAAGCCTTTGCTAACTCTCCACCCTTTCCACAACTACTACCATCTTCCTCCTAATTCCCTTCCATTCATCCATTTTGTATGCATTGTGTATATTGGCCATAGAATCAGCCATCCTGAGTTTTGGCCGGCCCTTGGATTTCACTAACTCTGGAAGACTGAAAGTGAGTCTGAGGACTCGGTTCAACTGTTCACTAAAATGCAATTCACAAGCAAGCCCCCATTATCTTATTAGTATTCTCAGAAAATGAAAACCAAAGAAAACACATTTTGCACCTATTTCTATGTGCTCCTGTGGGCTTCCCCATTAAAATGTAAGCCCTTCAAGGGCAGAAATCGTTTCATTGTTTTTCTTGGTACCCCCAGGGGCTCACACTTTGTTTTTGTGCTCTTTCTCTTTCTTCTCTGTATCAAAGTCTCATCTCAGGAGAGGATCTGAAACTCCTTAGACTGACACACACAAATCTGACAAGACTTTACCATTGTTTTTTTTCTCAAGGCAATGGAGAGTTTGTATTTTAATAAGGACCAAAAGAATGAGGTGAAATTTCAGGCTTAGGTAAGCTAGACAGGAAAGGTTTTTATTGGGGGGGGGTCATTACTCAGTGAATTCCCACCAAAGAGGCTCCTAAGGCTTCGTTTTGGAAAAGTATTAGATAGCTGCTCCCACTAACTGAGGAACATCGAGAAAGAAGCTCTATTTCCTTGTCAGTGACTTGTTCAAGGTCACAACCTGGTCATTGATAGAGTTAGGATTGATCCTGGACTAATGGAGAGAGTCCAAGAGAGTATAGAGAGTGGCTAGAGAAGTGATCATAAGCAAGTGACTTTACCTCAGAGTTGTTCTGAGACTCAAATGAGATAATCTATGTCAAGTAATGTCAATTTACTAGGAAACCATCCCATCTTCTGCATAGAGGATTTGGGGGAAGTAGAGGAAAGGGGAACACCAAAGGCAAATCTATGGTGTGTGTCTTCGTCTGAGAATCTGTGTGGGGCTTGCTTCTTTTCTGTACAAAAGTGGGAGACAACAAGTACCAGATGGTGGATGTGCTACTGGGAAATGGGTCCAATTACTTGGCTGAATTGTTTTTCATTTGTTACAAAGGGATGTTTCATTTGGTGAATGCTGAGGGGTAGGGGTAGTAGGTGCTGGTATGTCTGGAAAGGAACACAAAGTCAAACAAACAATCAAATAATAAATGCAGCATTTAACCAAAAAAGAATCTGCCTGTGGACAGAGAGAGGCTGCTTGTTTGTATATCTAGCCTTTCTGGATAAATTATGTCTTTATCTTCCTGCTTTAGTGAAATGTGCAGGGAAGCTGAGAATGAAGGGGAAGTAGTGGGGGAGAGGCTGGGCTAAGGGAGTGACAGGGGAAGGGGAGGGAAGGGGAAAGGGAAGTTAAAGCAAGAGAAAAGAGTGTCAGCCAGGGATGAAACTGAAACTGATAAAGTAACCAGTACCAGACAGAAACCTGGCAACCTCTCAACACTGCTATTGCTCTCCTGGACTACCCACTCCCACAACTAACCAACTCGAGATCCCCACCTTCAACATGGCTGCTTTCAGCAGAAACATGGTATTTCCAGAAGATGGGGAGGGTGGGTGGCGAGACTACACTGCTGGCTTTGTAGTATTAATACATCCTAACGTTAAGTCCTTCATAGCTAATTGACAGCACAGGTCCATTTTTTTTTTCATTAGTTGTTCCTCTCCTCAGCTGGGTTAGAGCATCCCACGGGGATTGACAGTAAGGGATGTGGTCTCAACTGCTCCAATTGTGCCAGTTGTGTACATGTAGGGAGGCCCCTTAACCTCTCCATGTCTCCATTTCCTCATCTGTAAGATGTGCATGGTACTTGGTACTTTCCAGAGTCATTCATGAAGACTGCTCTGTAAACCCTAGTAAGCTGAATAATTGGATGCATTATTATTATTATTATTATTATTATTATTGTAGGACAAAGTTTCTTTCTTTTTTATTACAGCTTTTTATTTTCAAAACATATGCGTGGATACTTTTTCACCAT
>JAJPUD010027734.1:0-13271 GCA_023553655.1 Myrmecobius fasciatus | reverse complement strand
ACCAGTTTATGTCTCTCTTTGGGGTTTTTTCTGGAGTTGCTTTTCCTTTAGGGGCCTCAGGATTTCAGGTCTGTTCTTCCCTCTCTCCATAAAAGTTTTCTAAGGTGAGAGCTCTTTTTGGTTTTTTATTCATTTTTTTTTAAAGGTGTGAGGTCTGTTTAGGGCAAAGGTGGGACAGCTGCTTTAATTTGCCCTGGGGCAGTTCTGCTGATTGAGTTATTTCAGGAACTGGGAAGTTCTGCTGATTGAATTGTGTCAGGTGCTGGGCAGTTCTGCTTTAGTTCACCCTGGGGCAGTTCTGCTGATTGAATTATTTCTGGTGCTGATCAGTCCTGTTGATTGATTGATTGCTTTAAGGTGCTGTGTAATGGCAGCTAGGTGATGCTCAACAGGGGTTCAGTGGTTCACAATATATCCCCCTCAAAAGGCAGACCCTCCAAACCACCTGCCCACAATCAGGACAGATTGGTCCAAGAGGCCGGCAGAAGACTCCCAGGTATGTGAAAAGCACAATGCTCCCACTCCTGTTCCGACTCCTGTTCCAGCTCCCTGCTCCAGCTCCCTGCCCCAGTCTCCCTGCGCTGCAGTTTGGGTTCAGCAGACCACCCCCCTGCCCAATTAAAACAGAGCTGTTTTGAGGTTCTTCCAGAGTATCTTCTTCTAGAATCGTGTTGTTCTCCAGATATTGTGGATTTTTTTGCTTCAAAATCAGTCTAGAGGCTTCATATGTTGGTGGTTTGAGGGGAGGTTAGAGGAGGTTACAGAGACTCCTGTCTGATCTCCGCCACCATGGCTCCACCCCAGGAAGGAAGTGTCCACATCCATTCTTAAATGAAAGATTTCATACACTGCTGTTTCCTATACCATTATGCTGTCATAGCATAACAAGGGGCAGTGCAGAAAAAGAAAGCTATGTACTCAATATTTCCAATTTCTAACCTTTTTCCCATCTATTGAATATTATGATTTTGAATTTATGAAGTTTGTGAGTTGTCACTCACTTCCACTATGAAAAAATAAAAATTACAAGAAAGTTCTTCCAACTCTAAAAACAAAAATTATGATGTAAAGAATCTAAAAACTGGATAATCCTTTCTCAGTCTCTGACTCTTGTCTCTGCTTCTCTGTCTCTAAGTCTCCTTCCTCTTTTCCTTGTTTCCCTTTCCCCTTTCTTATATATCTAAACACAATCTTGTTTTCTCTTGCTCTCATGCACATACATGAGTAAGTGTATTTACTATATATATGTGTGTATATATATGTATATACATATGCACATATACTTAACATATATTATGTAGATGTTTATTTGTAAAATTCTAAGATTTTATTGTTATATTATTCTTCTTTAAATATTTCACATGACCAATGCTATTGTGAATGTTAATCTTACAGAATTACTTCAGGCATTGAAAAATTAAGTGATTTGTTCAAGATTACATGGTTAATATAAGGAAATGTAGAACTTCAGCCTTGGTCTTCCTGAATTTGAGGTATGATCTCAATTCAATACATCATTCTGCCTCATGTGTTTACACATATATACAATGCCTATGTGCTTATACAAGTCCCCCTAGGTACTCATAAGCTTCTAAATCTGATTAAAACACAATCTATTCAAATTAATGTTCACAATTCCTTATTCACTGAATCCTGCATTTTAGACCAGCCAGGACTATTATCTTAACTCATAGTGAGGACAAGAACAATTTTCTTAAAATAGAAAACTTGGAATCAATCAGAAAATACACTAGCAGCAAATATACCTGATCACCTCTCACATCTAACAAACCATCTCCATACATAGATCTACTGCGGAGAATTGGCTTCAACAAGATACTGAAATTAGTTATTCAATTGAGTTTATCACATGGAACAAGTAAGGCAATATAGAAAGCAATTTTTACTTTCCTTGGCACAGCAAGTGGATTGCATAGCATCTCAGTGAGCTATCCCCAACTACATCTTGTATCTATGTTTATCTAGCATTTCTTCCTCAGATTTGATAATCTCTTCTTTTCCTGGAACTCTAAATTAGCCTTCCTAATTCAGAAGGGAAAATTATAATAGGGTTATCAGATCATGACAAAAATAGAAGCAGAATTCTTTGACTGAATAGGAAGAAAAGGCCAAGTTTTTGAAAACCATGGGGGATTAAATCAAGAAAGCTATTTTCTATAGGCATCCTTCTTCCTCTAAACTTTTAAGCTTCTTATCCCTCTCTCACCTTTGGCAAGTTTATGACATTCCAGTTCATTATTTATATGTAATGTGGATATTGATGCTATGCCAGAAATGTCAACTAATGGTGCCTCCTAGAAAATGGAGTACATAAAAATTTTGGAAGTATTTATATATGGATATATCTTTTACATCTAAGGTCCACTAACAAATTCTAAGAGTCAAGTGTTTTCAACCTTAAGGCACTATATAAATTCCAATCAACATTATATATACATATATACATACATACATATATATACACATATATAAGAATATTGTTTTTGTCTCCACTATGATATAAAATTATTTAATACATTAGGATTGGTTCAATGAATGGGGAATTGTGAGCACTAACTTGAGGAGATTATTACTGAAACCTGATTCAGGCTTTATAAGCTTGTGTGTAATTAGGGATAGATAGATAGATAGATAGATACATATACATATACATACACATACACACATGTATATGCATATATACATATATATACAAATGAACATAGCCAAGTATACATGTACACATGCATGTATGATAATTTTTCATATTTATGTATAATAGCATGTATTTGTATATGTATACATGTATGGCTGCATGACATATCATGAGCCAATAAAGTCTGATTTATATTCAGTAATCTGTTCAAGTTAATATTTTCAATATTTGCTTGTATGTACATAAGGAGCAGCATGATTTGGGTGTATTTATATTATCTTGAACATTATTTAGGGGATGCAATTTCCAGGTATAAGGAAGTGATAATTCCATTATATTTTGCCATCATCAATCAACACCTGAAGTATTGCTTCCTTTTCTATGTAGCAAAATTTAGAAAGAAAATTGATAAGACAGAGTGTCTAAGAGAGAAACCAAAATGATCTTTTGTCCTTGACATATGTGGTTGAAAAAAAAAGGGATGATTAAATTAGAAAGGGGAAAATTTAGAGGGCCCATTATAGTCTACATGTATTTGAAAGGACATCAAATGGAAGAATGATTACAGTTACTAAGCTGACATAGTGGGCAGAAATAAGGAGTGATGTATGTGTATTTTACAAATACTGATTAAAACTTGATTTAAAGAAAAAAAATTCCTAATAATTAGGGCTATTCAAAAGTAGAATATGCTATCTCAAGAAGATGATGGGTCCCTCATTGTTGAGGCCAGATAACTATTTTTAGATGTGTGTATGTGTGTTTAGGGGAGGTGTTTTCCAGATTTTGACTGAAGTAATTGATTTTTTTTTTGCTTTTTGCTGAGGCAATTGAGATTAAGTGACTTGCCCAGGGTCACACAGTTAAGGAATATTAAGTGCCTGAGATCCGATTTGAACTCAGGTCCTCCTGACTTCAGGCCGGTGCTCTATCCACTATACCACCTAGCTGCCCCTGAACTAATTGATTGTTGAGGTCCTTACCAACTTTGAAATTCTTTACGATCTTTAGTTTCTTAATAAGGTTTGCCTGAATGTGTATAATTTGTCTCATAGCAAGACCTCTATAGTTTCTTTTGATTGGCTGCCTGCAACTTTAAAACTGGTAAGAATGAGCTGCTCATTCTCCTTTCTGTTTATTCTCTTTCTGCTGCTCTCTTTTGGCCATTCTCATCTTTTGCTTTGAAATGTTAAAGATTTCAGTTCACCTACAGTAAGGATTTCATGAACTGAACGAGTGAGAGAATTTTACTTTTTTCTTTTACTCAAGCTTTGAGAAATAGGCCTAGGGATGTTTGTTTCTGTTCTCTGTTGTTTATCCTCCTTAGTTTTAGGTACCAGAGATGATCCCCATGAGACCATGGAATTTGAGCCATGGTGACTTTGGATCCAGAATTAAATGTTTATGGAAAGATGGTATGGTTATGCAGTATAGCATAGAAAATCTAAGAATCAAAAATCTCTAGGATTCAATATTAAATTGGGTTTAGACTTTAAATTGTAACTGTGCTCTACAGGAACTGAGCTAAGTTATGAACCCAATCTTATCTTCAGAGACTGAAATGGTGGAGAAAGGGAGAAGGCTTATGACTCCCCCATATTTGGAAATTGAGTTCTTATGCTTGAAATTATATCTTAAAGCATTTTTCTCTATGTAAAAGCAAAATTGTTAGTTTCTAAATGTTAGTAGTATACAGAATACTTTCACCTAGAACTAAAATACCATGATTGTTAGGGACTAAAGGAATGTGCAGATCTACAAGGCAACCTTTAATCTAGAGAATCCTGGAGGATAAGGCAGAAGAATAACCTACTTGACCTTCAAACTTTGGGAGCCAAGGTAGCTTGTGTTATATATAAAAATGAAAAGCCCAAATGTATTCCAAATGAGCTCCAACCACCACAATCTTAAAGACTAGTTATATTAGAGTTCATTCCTTGGGAATCAATGGATTTCCAATGCCATTAAGGATACTGATCTCTCTGCCATTGGCTTCTGCCTCCATTGGTGCTGTTCCATCAATTATAGGGGCTGGTCCCCCTATACTTCAATTCTTTTAGCTAATATAAGTCAGATGTGTTTTATGCAGAGATATTTACTCAAAAAATCTAACACAAAATAAGCCTTTTGTACTTCTTCAATTTTGAAGAAGGAAAAAGGAATTAGATGCTTTTTTCCTCAGAGCACAGACCCAGTTCCAATTCCAAAACTTCCCAAAAGCTAGAGTTATAAGCAACTTTCTTAGAATGTCTATTCTAGACTAAGTAACTATGCTATCTTTCCTACAATCCTGACACAAAAGTTGCTATGACTCAAACTCTAAGTCTCTTGGGGACTACCTAAAACTGAAAATAGTCCAGGTCCATTTCATAAGTGGATTTCTACACCAGACACAGAAGGTAACAATGACCAAAAGGGAGTAGAAAACAGTAAAGAGAAAAGAGAGTGAACAGTTCAGTTGAGTCAAGATGTAGGAAGCCAAAGAGGTGACCTTGTTAATGAAAAAGAGTAGCAAAGGGGCAGCTAGGTGGAGCAGTGGATAGAGTACCAGCCCTGAAGTCAGGAAGACCTGAGTTCAAATCTGGTCTCAGACACTTAATATTTCCTAGCTGTGTGACCCTGGGCAAGTCACTTAGCCCCAATTGCCTCAACAAAAAGCACAAAAAAAAGAGTATCAAAATTAGGCAAACTGGACATCCTCAGACAAAACCAAGTTACACAAAGGTGAAACTGAGCCACAGAGAACTTGTCATTTGCTTGCGATTATTCAATGCTACTATTAAAGATGGACTCAAATCTAGGTATCATTTATGTATTTCTCTCAATACATGTCTTTATCTCTCTGGTCCTTCTCTTCCTACCCAATAATATATGTGAATAATATGTATTTACAAGCATTTATGTATTGCAATAATTGCATAAATGTTATAAGCATATATGTATTATATATTCATATATGCAAATATCACATATTTAAATATGCATATGTCCAACTATACATACACATATATAAATGTGTGTGTATGTATGTGTGTGTGTGTGTGTGTACAACATGCATCTATTTGAAAATGGTTTTTGGCCTTTTTTCTTTTCTCTATTTTTAATGCTTTTTGCAACACTTTCTAATTTAGAGCCATCTGCAATTCTATCTATAAATCTTTCTTTGGGTTATTTGCCAAAAGATATTAGTGCAGTCTAATTTGAGCAACCACATTGGCAGCACCCTGCTAGGCACCTCCTCTAACTGCAGTGTGTTGCCATTTATCATCAGCCAGAGATTTGGAACCTTTAGCCATTTTTCAAGGCAGGTGATTTTATTTGTATAGTTGCCATTTCAGTTAATTTTACAAGTAGGATTCCATGAGATAGCATCAAATGCTTTGTTAAATTCCAAATTGATAACATCTGCTACATTCCCTTTATTGACTAATTTTGTTATTCTATCAAAAACACAACATATTTTGTTTTTTATAAACCTTTACTTCTTATTGCCCATGAGAACAGATGACACTCTAAAATATGTAATAGCAATTCTGTTATTCTTGTTGCTGTTAAGTTTTCTTCAGTAGTTCTACAGAGAATTTCAGTCCTTATTGTTGGATGGTAATATCTAATATAACTTCTGAAATCTTTTCAATTTTGATCTTTATATCTTTTAAAAATTAATATCAAATCCTTCCAATGGTTTATTCTACATTTTTTTCCTGTGTATTAAGCAACATTCTACATCAAAATTTTACTCCTGAAGTCAGGATGATCTGAGATTCTCAGAGATCAAGCATGTTGACTATCAAGTCCTTCCATATAGAAAAAATTTCATATACTGCCTACATTGTTATTAGAATTTGAATAGTTACCACATTGAAACTAATCAGAAGATTAGACACCAAAGTATAATTTTTATGTTATTTATGATGCATAAATTTATCTAGTCATCTTATTTATTGGAATGATCTTTTCCCTTTGCTCTGAAAAGAGAGAAGACAGTTGCTTAATGGAATAGTGCTTTTCTTCTCAAGCGAACCAGGATATAAAAATAAAATATCTAGCTTAATGGAATGGCATTTTCCTATCACCTCAAAGTTAGGATACTGGTACATGATAGGATTGCATTTCTCTTCTTTCTCCAGTAATATGAACAGGTAAGTGTTCAGGTATGATGCTGTGATGCTTTTTAATTTCTAGAGATAGGGCAGTTTTTCCTGTGTTTTACTTTTTGTACTGCTTCTTTAATTTTAACATCTTATGTTTCAATTTTGGGAATGTTTCCAAAAACACTGCAGATGAAGGGACAAGAATGTACAAAATGACTTTCTTACATTAAGCATATTAAACTCAGGTTAGCAGAAGATATAATTTTGGGTTGGCTCAGGAGCTTCTTTATTTTCAGAATGTTTTCTTATAGCAATATCTGTAGGTCCTTGTATGAATTTGAATTGATTTTGATTTGAATCTTTTTTCATCTTTTTTTCCCTTTTTTTCCTTCTTTTCTTCTTGTCCTTGCTTATAGAATTTGACAATGGAATTACTAGATTTAAATAATGTATGTATTTTTAAAAAAAATTATAAAGCTTTTAATTTTCAAATCATAAGCATATTCTTCAAAATTCACTCTTGTGAAACCTTGTGTTACAATTTTTTTTTCTCTCTCCTTTTTCTTCCCTAGATGACAAGCAATTGAATATATGTTAAATGTGCACTTTATATGTATATATTCATATATAGATATAGATATATTTCCACAATTTTCACAATGCACAAGAAAAATTAGATCAAAAATAGAAAAATGAAAAATAAAACAAAATGAAAGCAAAAAACAACAGCAAAAGTGAAAATACTATCTTGTGATCCACACTCAGTTCCCACAGTTCTCTCTCTGAGGGCTGATGGCTCCCTCCAACCCAAAATCATTGGATCTGGCTTGAATCACCTCACTGTTGAAAAGAGCCATGTCCATCAGAATTAATCAGTGTATGATCTTGTTGTTGCTATTTATGTACAATATTCTCCTTGTCCTACTCATTTCAGTTAGCATCAGTTCATGTAAGTCTCCCAAGGCCTTTCTGAAATCCTCCTGCAGTTCATTTCTTATATAACAATAATAATCCATAATATTCATATATCATAACTTATTCAGTCATTCTCCAACTGATGGGCAATCACTCAATTCCCAGTTCTTTGCCACTACAAAAAGGTCTGCTACAAATATTTTTCCACATATGGGATGTTTTCCTTTTTTATGATCTTTTTGAGATATAGGCACAGGGTATGCACAGTTTAATAACCTTTGGACTATTATGCTCTTTGGGCATAATTTTCATATTGCTCTCCAGAATAGTTGCATAAATTCACAACACCAACAAAGTATTAGTATCCCAATTTTCCCACAATTCCTATAATTCATCATTATCTTTTTCCATCATTTTAGCCAATCTGAGAGATGTGTAATGTTACCTGTCGTCTAAATGTATACTTCTTTGATTAATAGTGATTTAGAGCACTTTTTTTCTTATGATTCGAAATAATTTTAATTTCTTCATCTGAAAATTGTATGTTTATATAAGCTCTGATCATTTATCAACTGGAGAATGGCTTTTATTCTTATAAATTTAAGTCAATTATCTATATTTCTAAAATAGATATATTAATTAGTTATGATTTTATTTGTGCAGAAAGTCTTTTGTAATTTTGTTCATACTTGTCTTGACAAGTAGACTCCCAGATATTTTATATTTTCTACAGTTATTTTAAAAGGAGTTTTTCTTTGAAGGTCCTGCTCCTGGACATTGTGCAAAACATAAAGAAATGTTGATGATTTCTATGGATTTATTTTGCATCTTTCAACTTTACTAAAGTTTTGAATTGTTTTTAGTAGTACTTTTAGTTTATTTTCTAGGATTCTCGAAGTATACCATCATATCATCTGCAAAGAGAGATAATTTGATTTCCTCATTACCTACTCTAACTCTTTTTTTTTCTCTTATTACTACAGCTAACAATTCTAATACAATGTTGAAGAATAATGGTGATAAGGGATGGCCTTGTTTCACTCCTGATCTTATTGGGAATGCTTCTAGTTTATCTTCAATACATATGATGGTTGCTAATCATTTTAGATAGATGATACTGATCATTTTAAGGAAAACTCCATTAATTCCTGTACTCTAGTGTTTTTGATAGAAGAAATGCTGAATTTTGTCAAATGTTTTTTATGCATCTACTGAGATAATCAGAAGATTTCTGTTAATTTGGTAATTGATATAGTCAATTTTGCTAGTAGTTTTCCTAATATTGAACCAGTGTTCTATTCCAAGTATAAATCCTACTTGGTCCTAATGTTTTATCGTGGTGATAACTTGATGTAAGCTGCTAATATTTTATTTAAGATTTTTGCATTAATATTCATTAGGGAAATTGGTCTATTATTTTCTTTCTTTGTTTTGTTATTTAAATGGGGATTTTGAGTTGTCCAAGTGAAATCAATGAATACTTACAAAAATATCTCTGTTTTGACCCTACCTGGTTTAGGTGTCAGCACCATATGTTTTATAAAAGGAAGTGGGACTAATTCTTTTCCTGTTTTTTCCAAATATTTTGCATAGTATTAGAATTAAATTTTTTTAAATTTTTGACATAATTTTCATTTCTTAGGGAGTTGAATAATAGCTTGTTATAATTCTTTTTCTAAAATGGAACTATTTAAGTAACTTAATTACTCCTCTGTTAATATAGGCAATCCATATTTTTGTAAGTATTCAAAGATTTCACTTGGATTATCAGATTTATTTGGATATAGCCAGGCAAAATAGCTCATAAGTATGGTTTTAATTTTTTCTTCATTGGTGGAAAGTTCAGTTTTTTTCATTTTTAATACTAACAATTTGATTTTCTTTTCTTTTTCCAATCAAGTTAATTAAAGGTTTATCTATTTGTTTTTTTTTTTTTTAATAAAACCAACTCAGCTTTGTTTATTCTATAATTTTCTTACTTAACAATTTTATTAAATTCCCTTGTAATTTTCAGAATTTCAAATTTGGTATTTAAATGGGATTCGATTTGCCCTTTTAAAAAATTGTTTTTCAATTAAATGAGTTTAGTGTAAACAACAAATTATGGGATTCTGGATTTTAATCCAGTTGGTTATTCACTTTCATTTTATGGGAGAGTTCATCCCATTCACATTTACAGTTAAATGATTAATTCTATCTGTACTGAAATCTTTTTCCC
This sequence comes from Myrmecobius fasciatus, assembly GCA_023553655.1. Taxonomy (NCBI): domain Eukaryota; kingdom Metazoa; phylum Chordata; class Mammalia; order Dasyuromorphia; family Myrmecobiidae; genus Myrmecobius; species Myrmecobius fasciatus. Next base: position 3,388 of record JAJPUD010027734.1, on the reverse strand, counting down.
CAAGTTATACTTTTGTCTTTCCTTTACTCTTTCCTTCCTTCCCAATGTGTGCCTTCTGGCTACCTCCTCCCCCAAACAGCCCTCCTTTTCTACAACCCCTTTTTTTTATCTCTTTCCATTTCCACTTCTGTTCTCCCTTCTATTATCCTCCAACTTTCCTTTTCCCTTTCCCCTCCTACTTCCCTATAGGATGAGACAAATTTCTACATGAAACTGAATATGTCGCTGCTAGGGACTTCGGGGGTGGAGCCAAGATGGCAGAGATCAGACAGGAGTCTTTGTAATCTCCTCTAACCTTCCCTCAAACCAACAACATATGAAGCCTCTAGACTGATATTGAAGCAAAAAAATCCACAATATCTGGAGGACAACACATTTCTAGAAGAAGATACTCTGGAAAAACTTCAAAACAGGTCTGTTTTAATTGGGCAGGGGGGTGGTCTGCTGAACCCAGACTGCAGCAAAGCGAGACAAGTGCAGGGAGCTAGAGAAGGGAGCTGGAGCAAGGAGCTGGAACAGGATTTGATACAGGGGTCGGAACAGGAATGGGATTTATACCAGGAATGCAGGGATAGTTCAATATTAGGAAAACTATTAACATAATTGACTATATCAATAACCAAATTAACAAAAAACATATGTTAATCACAATAGATGCAGAAAAAGCATTTGATAAAATCCAACATCCATTCCAATTAAAAACATTAGAGAGTATAGGAATTAATGGATTTTCCTTAAAATAGTTGGCAGCATCTATTTAAAACCATCAGCTAGCATCATATGTAATGTTGAAAAACTGGATCCATTCCCAATAAGATGAGGGGTGAAACAAGGTTGCCCACTATCACCATTACTATTCAATATTGTATTAGAAATGCTAGCTTTGGCAATAAGACAAGAAAAAGAGATTAAAGGAATTAGAGTAGGTCATGAGGAAACCAAATTATCACTCTTTGCAGATGATATGATGGTCTACCTGGAGAACCCTAGAGAATCAACTAAAAAACTATTAGAATTAATCCACAACTTTAGCAAAGTTGCAGGATACAGAATAAATCCACATAAATCATCAGCATTTTTATACATCACCAACAAAATGCAACAGCAACAGATACAAAGAGAAAGCCCATTCAAAATAACTACCGATAGTATAAAATATTTGGGAATATATCTGCCAAGGGAAAGTCAGGATCTATATGAGCAAAACTACAAAACACTCTCCACACAAATAAAGTCAGATCTAAACAATTGGAAAAATATCAAGTGCTCTTGGATAGGTCTAGCGAATATAATAAAGATGGTAATACTACCTAAACTAATCTATCTATTTAGTTCTATACCAATCAAACTCCCAAGAAATTATTTAACTGACCTAAAAAAAAAGACAACAAAATTCATCTGGAAAAACAAAAGGTCAAGAATCTCAAGGGAATTAATTAAAAAATGCAAATGAGGGTGGTCTAACTGTACCAGATCTAAAACTATATTATAAAGCAGTGGTCATCAAAAACATTTGGTACTGGCTAAGAAATAGAGTAGTGGATCAATGGAATAGGTTAGGTTCACAGGACAAAATAATCAATGACAATGGTAATCTAGTGTTTGACAAACCCAAAGACCCCAGTTTTTGGGATAAAAGCTCACTATTTGACAAAAACTGCTGGGATAATTGGAAGCTAGTATGGAAGAAACTAGGCATTAACCCACACCTAACACCATATACCAAGATTAGGTCAAAATGGATTCATGATCTAGGCATAAAGAATGATATTATAAACAAATTAGAACAATGTAGGATGGTTTAACTCTCAGAGCTGTGGAGGGGGAAGGAATTTGTGACCAAAGAAGAACTAGAGGTAATCATTAATCATAAAATAGATAAGTTTGACTATATCAACTTAAAAAGTTTTTGTACAAGCAAAATGAATGAAGACAAGATTAGAAGGGTAGCAGTAAACTGGGTAAATATTTTTACATTCAAAGGTTCTGATAAAGGCCTTATTTCTTTTTTTTTTTTAATTAAAGCTTTTTATTTGTATAACATATGTATGGGTAGTTCCTCAGCATTGATCTTTACAAAGCTTTCCATTACAAATTTTATCCCCATAGCCCTCCCTTCCCCTAGATGGCCAGAAGTCCACTACATGTTAATTATGTTGAAATACTTGACAAGTTGTGCAAGAAAAATCCTATCTACAAGAAAAAAAGTAAATCAGAGAAAGGAAACACAATGCAAGCAAACATCAATAGAGAGCATGAAAATGTTATGTTGTGGTCCATATTTGATATCCCTCTCTCTGGGTGTATATGTATATGATTTTCTTCACTGAACAATTGGAACTGGTTTGAGACAATTCTTTGTTGCAGAGAGCCATGTCCATCAGAATTGATCATCATGTAATACTGTTGTTGCTGTGTATAATGATCTCCTCGTTCTGCTCATTTCACTCAGCATCAGTTCATGCAAGTCTCTCCAAGACTCTCTGAAATCATCCTGCTATTCTTGTCTTACAGAGCAATAATATTCCATAACATTCATATACCTTAATTTATTCAGCCATTCTCCAATTGATGGGCATCCCTTCAGTTTCCAGTGTTAGGCCACTACAAAAAAGACTGCCACAAACATTCTTGCACATGTGGGTCCCTTTCCGTCCTCTGGGTCAAAGGGTATGCACAGTTTGATAACTTTTTGAGCATAGCTCCATATTGCTCTCCAGAATGGTTGGATCTGTTCACAGTTCCACCAACAATGTATTAGAGTCCCAGCTTTCTCAAATCCCCTCCAACATTCATCGTTATCTTTTCCTGTCGTTTTAGCCATTCTGACAAGGGTGTAGTGGTACCTCAGAGTTGTCTTAATTTGTATTTCTCTGATCAATAGTGATTTAGAGCAACTTTTCATATGACTAGAGATGGTTTTAATTTCATCATCTGAAAATTGTCTGTTCATATCCCTTGACCACTTATCTATTGAAGAGTGGCTTGAATTCTTATATATATGAGACAATTCTTTATATATTTTAGAAATGAGGCCTTTATCAGAACAATGAAATGTAAAGATGATTTCCCAATTTGATGGTTCCCTCCTCATCTTGTCTGCATTAGTTTTGTTTGTACAGAAAAAAAATTTTTTTCTTGTTGCTTTTTGGTGAGGCAATTGAGGTAATTGACTTGCCCAAAGTCACACAGCTAGGATAAGTTAAGTGTCTGAGAACAGATTTGAACACAGGACCTCCTGACTTCAGGGCTGGTGCTCTATCCACTGCGCCACCTAGCTGTCCCTCTGCTCCACCTAGCTACCCCTCCATGCCACCTAGCTGCCCCCAGAAACTTTTTAGCTTAATATAATCAAAATTAACTATTTGGTGTTCAATTAAGAGTTCCA
>JAJPUD010027733.1:0-15304 GCA_023553655.1 Myrmecobius fasciatus | reverse complement strand
ATAGCAGACAGATAGAGGCAGAGACATAGAAAAAAAGACAAAAACAGAAAAAGAAACAAAAGATAGAGACAGAGAAAGACAGAGTCATAGAGACAGAGATGGAGAGAGAGAGAAGAGAGTGAAATGAAGATAGAGACAAAGAGTTGAAAAGAGAAACAGATAAAAGACAGACAGAAACAGAAACACACAGATAAAAAGCAAGAGATAGAGAGGAAAGGAGGAAGAGAAAATGAGGGCAAGAGAGAAGAGAGGAGGCAGAAGAGAAAGAGAAATAAATAGAAGTAGGAATTGGGGAAAGAAAGAAAGGAAGTAAATTCAAGAAGATCTGAAGTATCCAACTTCAAACCCCAGTGAGATGGTGGTAGGTAACTCTTGCTAACCTCTAGCTACCAGATTCCAAGAATTTTGATTTTTCCAGTGTCAATAAATTGCCAGTACAAGTATCTGTTTCATTACACTCTTCTTCCTCTGTTGCTTTTGCTCAAGATTTTTTTTTTAATTAAAAAAATTATTTCTCCCCCGGAACTTTCTGTAGAAACAAATTGTTCTGAATTGGAAGGTAGTGGGAAGGGATGGAGTTCCTGGGAGGGGTCACTCCAGTATCTTTGCCAAGAAAACCCCAGGGACAGCATAATCCATAGGGTCACAAAGTCAGATATGACTTTACAACAACAAAAACTTCAGATCCAATAAAGAGTAAGACCAAGACTTCTCCCCCAAAGTTGATGGAGTGTCCAGAATTCTCATCCAGTGAGAAAGGGATTATGGGGGAGAATCCACAAACTCCTGATCCTCAGTGAGGTTCCTTGCCCTGAAATCCAATGCACTTTTTGCTTTGTGACTTAAAAGTAGAGGCACTCTGCCCCCAAGTGTTAGATATCACAACTAGAAAGATAAACACCAGGGATTCAGGCAAGGGCTAAGTACAGACCTACCTATACCCTTACATACCACAATGAACACTAGAAGGACTAGGGCTTCATGCACTAACCTGAATATCTTAAGGACTAGAGACTCAGATTTCAGGTGTGACACAGAGCTGAGCACACGCTGCATGTATAGGGTACCTTATAATTGGGCCTCATTTTGGGACAGAATCACTAAGCTGATGGCACATGTAGAAAGTCCCCTGGGGACCTAGACCTTTGGCTTCATCTTCTCCCACAATCACCCAGGTCCTCAGGGTTTGGAAAGGAAACAGGATCACAATACTTTCCTGCATCATCATAGTCCCTGGGAATGGAGAAAGCCCCCAAGTAATTGACTATGGCTAGTTAATTTGTATCTCTGCTACCTTGATTGATAAAATAATAATAATAATTGCACCTAACTCAGGGTTATTTTGAAATTAAGTGAGATAAATGGAGTGATTTGCAAACCTTGGAATGATATAAAAATGTGAACAACTATTACTGTTATTGCTATTATCATTATAATCCTCTACTTCATCACCACATACTCCCTTCTCAGCCTAATCATTCCACAGATGTTGATCTCTCTCCAAAGTCATTTTTATTATTTCTGTAAAGTTGCTTTAAACTAACTGACTCTTCATGATCCCATTTAGGATTTTCTTGGTAAAATACTGGAGTTGTTTGCCATTTCCTTCTCCATCTCATTTTACAAATGAGGAAACTGAGGCAAACAAGGTTAAGTGACTTACCCAGGATCACACTGCTAGTAAATGACAGAGGCCAAATTGTATCTTAGTTCTTGTGTACTACCCACCAAGCCATCTAATTTCTCCTCCAAAGTCACTCATGAACCCTTGTCCCCTAAATCTGATGATTTTTACCTAGTACTCATTCTTTCTCTCTGCAACTTGTTATATTGTTGGTCTCTCCTCCCAGAGGCTCCCTTTTGTCTCTGTTCCCATGACTTTTTGGGAGGTCTTCATCCTTAAAATCTCTTGAAAATATTCCTGTCTTTCCATTAACACCTCTATCACCCTAGCTTAGTCTCATGTAGTCACCTCTTGCTTTTGACTACTAAACTGTGATATCCTGATTAATTTCTCTTTCTGACTCTCCATCTGTTTAATTCATCTTTCATATAATTGTCAAAATAACCTAAAACCCAGACCTGATCACATCACCCCACTACTATTAACCTGGTCACAGCTGCTGAAAGCCTAAAAAAACCAGTTATCACCATCAAGGTCAAATTGTTCAAAATCAGAAATGGATATAATTTTTATTAACTGAAATCACATTAAAGAAAATGAGTTACCATCTGCTTTGCTACAGCATCCTAAGAACCACTGGACCTTCCTGTACAACTTATAGTTGAAAACATCTCTGAAAGAGAACTGAAGGCCCTGAAGACCACCAGGATAGTAGGATACCCATACCATGCTCAATTTCACCATTTCTCTTTGGCTTGCTCCACTCATCCACAACCTGCTTACCCTTCAAGAGTCAGATCAAGTATTTCCTCTTCTAGCAAGCCTGCCTAGATTACCCCAGGCCACAGTGCTCTCCTCCAACAAGAAACAAACACTATCCTCCACACTCTTATATTTGGTAATATTTTATTATCTTGTGTTACTCATTGTTTTGTGTGAGTGAATCTCATCTCTTCAGCTGTATTTGATAGAAGAAGCTATATATTGTATAATTCCTTATATTCAGGAGTAGATTAGTAAGTACTTAACTATTGGCTTTCCAAAAATAAAAATAAATAAACTTGTTCACCCCATCATCCTTAAGTTTCAATTGTATTACTGACATTTCCTTCATCCCTTTCTTAAACCTAGAAAATAAAAAAAAAATCAAAGACTGATTTGTAACATTTGTTGTTTGTCGAGGTATAAATGCTCACATTGAAAATTTAACAATCATCTCTGTGCTGGATCTACCACATCACTGTTTGTATACCCAGTGCCTGGCACAGCTGAATCAAGGATCTTGAAAGAGCTCTGAATTTTTTTTTAAATAGCTCTGGAATTAGGAGACATATGATCTTGGTTCTAGCAAGTTTTTGCATTAACTGGTTGGGCATATAAGTCAGACCAATTTTCCTTCTTCAAACCTCAGTTTCTTTTCTATAGGGAGAGGATTAGAAGAGTGATATCTATGTTCCCTTTGCATACTATGGAAAGAAATAATACAATAGAAATCATGCTCGATTTGAAGATTTCCATTGGAATCCCGGCTCTGTCCCCTGCTAACTACAGGATATGGGCAACATCATTGAACCCCCCCCCTCAGGCCACTACATCTTCCAAATGAGGTATTGGACTACATCATCCCTAAGATATGTTCCCATTCTAAAATCTCTGATCCTGGGGCAGCTAGGTGGCGCAGTGGATAGAGCACCAGCCCTGAAGTCAGGAAGACCTGAGTTCAAATCTAATCTCAGACACATAACATTCCCTAGCTGTGTGACCCTGGGCAAGTCACTTAACCTCAATTGCCTCAGCAAAAATAAATAAATAAAATAAAATCTCTGATCCTAAATAATCCCATGATCAATGTCATATGACTTGATGAAACAATCGTGTCACTCCCCCATTCAATAGACTCCACTGGCCCCTTTTGCCTCCAGGAGCAAATACAAAATGCCCTGTTTGGCATTCAAAGCCCTTCATAACCAGCCTTATTCTATCTTTCTAGTCCTCTTACATGTTATGCTCTGACAAGAATTCCTCAATCCTGTGCCACTGGCCTCCTCACTGTCCCAAGAAAAAGACACTCCAGCTCTCAACTCCAGGCACTTTTTCTGGTTGTCCCCATATGTGGAATGCTCTCTTTCTCTCTCTCTGCTACAGCAACTGACTTTTCTGGCTTCCTTCAAATTTCAACTAGAACCTCATCTTCTACAGGGAAGCCTTCCCTAACCCATCTTAATTTCAGTGCTTTTCTCTTTTAATTATTTTCTATTTATTTTGCATATGACTCGCTTTGTATATATTTATCTCCCCAGTTACATTTTAAGTTCCTTAAGGCCAAGGACTGTCTTTTACCTCTTTTTTTTTTTTTAAACAAGCACAGTGCTTGGAACATAGTCAGTGCTTAATAAATGTTTACTGAATTAAATTGAAATTAATCAGCATGATTTTATGAGGGGTAGCTAGGTGTCACAGTGGATAGAGCACTGACACTGAGTCAGGAGGACCTGACTTCATACTCCCTCAGACACTTACTTGCATGACCCTGGTCAAGGCACTTTATCCTGTTTGCCTCAGTTTCCTCATCTTCAAAATGAGATGGAGAAGGAAGTGGCAAACCATTCCAGTATCTCTGCCAAGAAAACCCCAAATAAGGTCACTAAGAAGAACCCAACAAGACCTAAAAAACCTCAACAAAAACAAAACCAAAATGATTTTATGAAAGGAAGCTTTCCCAATCTTGACCACCAGGGGGTGCAATAACCCTTACTTGTTTTTACATGAAGTCAGGAATACCGAAGTACTCAGCTCCTGGTACTGCCATTGATCTTCATGGTTTGGAGGTCAGGAGGTGGAAGGAGAAAATTTCTTTTTAGGATATTCAGGAATTTGCATGTGTCTTTCCCCACAGATATACAAGCAATATAAATTGGGGGGGATAGAATGGAGACTCTCAGAGCTTTTCATATAAAGCTATAAAAATGAGCTACATTGAGAAGCAGGTAGATCCAGATGTGCATATGAACACAGAGACACAGCCCTAGATGCACATGAACCCCAGCACACACAAGGAGCACAAGCAGATTTAGCCACACCACTCTCCCAGGCTTCTCTTCCATCTTCCTCCTGGGAGGACTTTGCAGCTAATCCAGCTTCTCTTTCCATCTTATCTCAGCTTATTCTAAGCACCTGACAAAATGAATCCAGCTTCAGTGTTGCTGTCACTGTCTCTCAGTATCTCTAAAGGAAAACAGACTATTACATCTCCTTCCTTTGTGTAATATCACAGAGTACCTAGATTGGAGTTCCATTCAAGTCGCCATTGACAATCAGTTGGTCCTAGTCAATAAGCATTTATTAAGTACCCATTATGTGCTAGGCACTGTGCTAAGTGTTAGGAATTTAAAGAAAGCAAAAAGATAGTTCCTTCCACAACAATTTCCAGGAGACAACATCAAAACAGCTATGTACAGACAAGCTATTATACACAGGATATATGAGAAATAATCGAGAGAGAGAAGGCGCCAGAATTAAGAGGGATTAGGAGAGGCTTCTTGTAGAAGATGGGGAAGCTGGGAGGTAGAAATAAAGAGGGACGGTATTCTAGGTGCGGGATATAGCCAGTAAAAAATGATTTTAAGGTCACATATATAAAGCTGGAAGGGACCTTAAAAGCCATCACATCCAACTCCCTCATTTTGTAGAAGAGAAAATTGAAACTGAGAGATATAAGTGATATACCCAGATTTACACAGCTAACAAGTATCTGACTCAGGTCTGACTAACTCCAGCCCAGTTTTCTATCCACTACATTACCTAGCTGCTCAGGTGATTGACTGACTAGACAAACAAAATGAACTTCTTGAACCTTAAGAGAAACCTATAACATTCTAATTTGATTGATCTATATTGGAATTGTCTTGTCCTTTACCTATATGCCTTCACTTACACAGAGAGGAGAATCACTACTGCAACTGGAAATCTACAGCCTGGTTCAGGGTAACTGAAACCTTCCACACTGCTTTTACTCTCCTTCCTAAACTCTTGCCCCCCTGGGGCAGCAGCAATGTCCCTGTATAGCTCAGAAAGGAAACTTATTTAGGACACCAGCAGGAACAGGGACATCATCAAGGGAGGAGAGTAAGGAGAGAAGAAATAGAATCATTTGAGGTCAGTGGAATGTGTCCCATTATTGTTCTAAGTTCCCATGGTCCCTACACCAAAAGTCCCCAAGTCAAGACCTGTGACCAACCTAAACTTGCTATCTGCCAAATATACTGGGCTCCAGCCATTTTGATAATGACATTGTTGATGGCAGTTTTCTAGAAGGCTTGAAGCTTCCCAAAGTGCATTCACATCTCTCCATTGCCCTGCTCTCTCTGATACCCTTCAGTCTCAGTTTCCATGACACTTCAAACCTGGTTCTCCTTCTACCTGTCGGATCTTCTCAGGTTCCTTCACTAGATTTTCATCCAGATCACATTTGCTAATAGTGAGTGTCCCACAGGGTTCTGTCCTGGACCCTCTTCTTTTTTTCCTTTATTCCACTTGGCATTTATACTTCCACTATTTTATTTGCCCTGGTTTCCTTGGCAATCTCATCAGTTCCCATGGATTAATTTATAATGTCTATGCTAATGATTTTCAGATCAACTTATCCAGCCTTAACCCCCAAACCCACATCTCCAATTGCCCATTAGATATATCAAACTGGATTTCCTGTAGTCATCTTAAACTCGTCAAGTCTAAAACTGAAATAATTTTCTTCCCTCCAAACCCTTCCCCTTTCTGAACTTCTCTATTATCATCCAAGGATCCTTCTAGACAATCAGGTTAGGAATACAGGTGCTGTCCTTGACACTTCACTTTCTCACCCCTTCTCCTCATCCAATCTATTACCCAAATCTGCCAATGTCACCTTTAATAATATTCTTTCATATGTGCTCCCTTATTTCTTCTAACCCTACAACTACCCTGATACAAACCTTCATTGCCACATACCTGGACCATTGATTGCAATAGTCTGTGACTGGTCTTCCTGCCTCAAATCCTTCACCATATCAATCCATTCTCTACTTAACTGTCAAATTAATTACCCTAAAATACAGATCTGACTGTCACTCAAGTAATCAATAAATTCCATATGACTACCTATTAACTCCAAGATCAATTATAGAATCCTTTGGCATTCAATGTCCTTAACTGGCCCCCTCCTACTTTTCCCAGTCTTTGTATACCTTCCTTTCCTCTAGGTATAGTTTTCTAGGTAGGTTTTATATGTCTAGGTAGGTTTTCCATCTAGTGATGCTGACCTCCTTGCTGTTCTGAGAACAAGAGTCTTTCTCTCTAGACTGGGCATTTTCATTGTTCTTTTCCTTAATCCTAGAATACTTTCCCTCCTCATCTCTATCTTCTGTCTCCTTCAAAACCCATCTTCTGTGAGAAACTATTTTTTTCTTGGTGAGGCAATCAAGGTTAAGTGACTTGTCAAGGATCACACAGTTTGTGTCAAGTGTCTCAGACTAGATTTGCAATCAGGTCCTCTTGATTCTTGGGCCAGTGCTCTATCCACTGTACCACTTAGCTGCCCCTGAAAAGCCTTGCTTAAATCCCCTTCATGCCAGTAGTATTTTCCCTCTATTGATTATCTTCAATTTGTCCTGTATATTTTTTATCTGTACATAGTTGGTTGCATGTTCATTAGATTGTGAACTTGAGAGTAGAGAGTGCCTTTTGACTTTCATTGCATCCCCAACCCTTGCTTAGATCAGTGTCTGACATACAGTAGGAGCTTAAGAAAGGTGTCAGAGTTTAGAATTAGGAGTCAGGAGAAACTTCTTCTATGGAAAACTCTCTTAGCTCTGACAATCTATGATCCTGTGTGGCAGGTGGGGCAAACATTACATCCATAAGACATATGGGTAAACTATGGCTGGATGGAAAGTAACTTGCCCAAATTTCCTATGGCTACTTTGTAGCAGAGTCTGAACTAGCACCCAGCTACTAACTGACTGAATCTAGTACTCTTCTCAATAAACAAGGAGAAAAGGAATGTCTGCCGTAGTAGGTTAGAGGAAAGGGCATAGGAATAGCATCCTTGGGCTAGAAAGGATATTAGAAATCAATTGATCCAATCCACTCCTCATTTTATAGATGAAGAAACTGAGCCTCAAGGAAGATTAAGTGACCAAAGTCAAGTAAGCACTAGAGGTGGGAAGGAGCAAAGGAAGCACTCACTTCTTACTGAGTTGGCGGGCGATGTCACAGCGCTTGAAGCCCTCCAGGTGGTAGAGGCGCCGGGCTAACCTCTTGGCTGCCTCATTGACTGCCTGGCATCCATTGGCTAATGTATCTGTACTTCCATGGTCTAGTTGCTCCATGCTACCCAGGTCAGAATCAGAGTCTGATAGTGCATCCTTCAAGCTTGGGTCACTAAAGTAGAAATAAAAGCAGTATAAGTATAGCCAGGGGATGGAATGAGAAGGGTTGAAGCCTGGGAATTAACCTGTAAAATGACATTTGTGGGGCAGAACAAGGAAAACTAAATGAAACTTCAGACTTTGGGTAGAATTGTCAAGACCACAAAATAATTTTTCCTTCTCCTATTATGAGAGCTCATGAGATCAGAGACCTTTTTTAGAACTAGAGGGATCTTGGTCTAATCATTTAATCTTAAAGGTAAGGAACATGAAGGTCAGAAAAAAAATGAGGTGCTTGCATACGTTTATACAGGTAGCAAGTAATGTAAATGAGATTCACCCTAAGCTCTCTGCCTGTAAATACAAGGTCCTTTCTCTGAAGATCTTTGGGAGTCAAATGAACCCTTAGCAAATGAGACTTGGCAGAGGCAATCCTATAGACCTTTGCTAACTTTAATGAATGAAGGATTGAGGATGGAGGATTTCCACAGAACAAGGCTTGGGGAATGAGCCTGAGGGCCCTGCATATAGTGCTGGATTCTGTAAGTAGTTAGTACTTCCCTCCCTCAAAGATGTGGTCTTTGTTTAGTCTAGTCCTATTCTCTTTTCCTGCATCTCCAAGAACAAGGGACTCAGCGATCTGTGTTCCTGAATTTCCTATTACCTCCTAAGTACAATAGACTCAATCCAACATCATTCTTAAATCTGCCACATCCTCTCATAAAGCCTGAAGTGATACAGTAAAATTGACCTCCTGGCTGCTGGCTTTCTTTGCAATAGGTCCAATCAGGGAAACCAAGTCCCAGAAGGGTCAAGAAAGATGCCCAGAGTCACAGAGCATATCACTGGGAAGTAAATCAACATCTTTCTCTTCAATCTTAATTGCCTATGGCAAAAGAGGACTAATTTCACAGATGCTGAGTGACTATTAGTGCCCAAGGATGGTGACATAGTGGGTGGTCCCTTCTGCCTTACCTGACAGAATTAATAAGTTTGGTTGTGTCATCCTCCTCCTCCTCTTCCTCTTCTTCTGTATCCTGAGTAGTGGTAGCATGGTAGCCATTAGGAACAACTTTCAGAGAGAGTCGGCTCAGGACATTTTCTGATCGGCTGCTGGTAATGGAGTGTCTCAGGGGACTCCCAAAGTCCCCATCTACCAACCCAGCCTCAGCCCCAACTTGCCTATCTATGGCCTCCTCCCCAGTCCCATCCCTGTCCTCTGGTCGGCTCTCAGTTGGCTCTGGGCTCTCCTTGACTCGTTGTTGAATGAGTGGGGTGAGGGGCACTTCCAAGCTGACACAGCTATCAGTCTCATCAGTGAGGCTCAGCACATCCAAGGAGTCCAGGCTGCTGTAGTATGTCCCTTTCATGAGCTCCGACTCCACAATCTTTTCAAAAGTGGAGCTAAAACCATCCTGGATGTCCTTAAAGGGGAAAGACTCTCCATCCTCCTGGCACTCACTGGCCTCTGGCTCCTCAAACAGCCTGTAAGACACAAAAAATTGAAGTTAGATCCCTCCCAAACTTATGAAAGGAGGAGGATAATATGGGAGAATACTCAAGCCTTGACCACTCCTTCCAACCCTTTAATTATGGTTGTTCTCTGATGTTTATTTCTATCCTCTCCTTGATTTCTCTGCTCTTTTTGACACCATTAATCACTTCTTTCTCAAAATTCTTCCCTAATCATTGCAAAAGTGCAGTTCTTTGCAGAGGTGGGGGACTATAGGTGTGGAATTCTGCTAGACCCAGTTGATAAAAAATCGTTCCCTTTTTGTTACAAAGCATGGTTCATGGGGGGAGGGGAAAAAGGGGAGGATTTTCAGAAATGAAGATGATATAAAAACAAGATACCAATTAATTGTTAAACATTCTTCCTTGATTCTTACAGCACTTTCTCCCTCTGATGTCTGTCAAAACTCTGAAATTATCTGTTGATTTCTCTTTTCTTTATTCTTTATATTTAGCTAGCAACCAAGTACTGCCAATTTATCATTCCAAATGTGTCTTTAATACATCCCTTTTCCATTCCCATTATCACTGTCTTTATCCAGAATTCATAACTTCATCCCTAGACAATTATTACAACAGTTTCTTCCTTCCATTTAACTCTTCCCCTTCCCCACACCCTTCATGCTGCACAATTATGCAAAATAGCTTTCTTTAATTTCTTTTTATGTGTCACTTCCCTGCTCTACAATCTATAATAGCTTCCTCTTGCCTCCTATATTAAACTTAAATTGTCATTCAAGGTCCTACATAATATGACCTTTCTGTGCTGATCCAATTTTATTTTCTGTTATTCTTCTAGAGGTACCTTCTGCTAGTGGTATTGGGCCTGAAGTCAAGAAGAGCTGAGTTCAAATCTAACATCACACACTAAATGCATGACCTGGGAAAGTCAAAGACTGTCTGTCTCAGTTTTCTCAGTTGTTGTAAAATGGAGATAATAACAGTACCTATCTCCCAGGCTTGTTGTGAGGATTAAATGAAATAATAATTGTAAAGTGTCTTAGCACAGTACCTGGCACATAGTAAGCATTATATAAATGCTAACTGGTAATGGTATATGAACAAGCTGATTTTAGAAAGTCCTGGAAAGATTTACATGAACTGATGTTGAGCGAAATAAGCAGAACCAGTAATACATTTGTACATAGTAATAGCGAGATTATCAATGATCAATGACAATGATCAACTATGAAAGATTTATTTCTTCTCAGTGATCCAAGATAGTCCTGATAACCTTTAGATAGAAAAATCCATTTTCAGCCAGAGAGAAAACTATGGAGACTAAATGTAAATCAGCACATGCCATGTTTACTTTTTTTTCTTTTTCTTCTGTTTTTTTTCTGTCATGATTTTTCCCTTTTGTTCTGATTTTTCTCTCCCAACATGATTCATAAAGAAATGTGTATTTAAAAAACGAATGTATGTGTATAATCAGAAAAAGTAAAACATTAAAAAATAGAATGAGAAAATACAAATAAATAAATGTTAACTAGAAATAAGACAATTCTACTCATCAAACCCCAGCATTCATTCTTACTTTTGTACTTTTACCCCTAACTATGATATGCATTCACTTCTATAGTCATCTAAATCTTACTTACCTTTCAAGATCCAAATCAAATTTTAGTTCCTTTACTGATCACAGAAGTCTAGACTAATCTAACCCTTTAATGAACTACTTCAGCACTTTCAAGTCTACACCAGTTAAGCATTTAATTATTCTTTATTTCAAGTGTGGATAGATGTCATCTTCCCACCCAAACCATATAATCCCTGAAGGCAGTAATTACATCTTCTCCAGTTGTCACCTGAAGCCAGAGACACAAAGATAGACAAAGATATATAGTCCCTGCTTTCATGGAACTCACAATCTGTTAGAGAGGCAATATTATGTATAAAAAACTAGAGCACACCCTAGAATAAGTATGAGAGAGAAAGGCAAAAGCAACCCTAGGTTGTGAATAGAGACTTGGCAGGCGACATTGGAGGCAGAAAGACCTAAGATGTCTCAGACACATCCCAGCAATGTGGCCACAGCAAGTTATTGAATTTCTCAATTTCCCAGGAAACTGAGACTAGACTGGTGACTGATTTGCACTGGTGGAAGGAGTTGCACACCAGGATTTCCCTGTCACAGGGAAGGAACAAAAAACATAAGTAATAGCACAGCTTTTCAAGGGGGAAAGAAGAGCAGATCTGCAGTCATCAAGAGTCAATGACAGAGGGGCAGCTAGGTGGTGCAGTGGATAAGAGCACCAGCCCTGAAGTCAGGAAGACCTGAGTTCAAATCTGGTCTCAGACACTTAACATTCCCTAGCTGTGTGACCCTGGGCAAGTCACTTAACCCCAATTGCCTCAGCAAAAAAAAAAAAAAGAGTCAATGACAGAGAGGTGATTAACTCAAGGAGCAAAATGAGACATGTTTGGGGGGAGGCATAACCAATCAGGCATTTGTTCTGCTCAACTATATACATATTTGCAACAAGAGTTTTATTTTTCTTTCTTTTCAATGAGAGAGAAGGGGAATGAAAACCAATTTCATTAACTGAAAATAATTTTTGCAATCATCAATAGTTAAGTCTATAGTTGCCACACAATGGTCATGAAAACAGTGCTATGAAAAGCATAGCCCAGGGTTCCTCTTTCCTTACCAAGATCCCTCTCTCAGAGATAAATCCAACCTCTCCAGAAGCCCCGTTTCCACTCCTACTCCCATCCCTCCCGAAAAAGAGCCTAGGCAGGGAGCTCATCTCAGAAAAAGGAGGACCCTGGGACTTTTCTTCCCTCTCCCACTCTTTTTACTCTTTGAAGGACTAAGTTAAAGTCAGTCAAATACAGAACCTGACAGGGACAAAGAATAGCAGAAATACAAGGGAAAAAGCAAAAAGAAACAAAACAGAAGAAGGGAGAAATGGAGAGAATCTGAGTCCAGACAAGCTTTCCACAATGTTATTTGCAATATTCAGTTGGATAATGGACCATAGTATTTACAAACAAATTCATTTGGCTCAAAGCCCAGTCATATCCTAAGCCCAGCCCTACCCCCACCCAATTCCCTACTCCTCCACTGGAAAACATACTGCAGAGTATGAATAATACAGTGAGATATAGGAAGATGTACTAAATGGCATAAAACAGAATGTGAGCAGTATACACACTGACTACAGCTTAACTATAGTTATTAACCATCTACTTATATGAATTTTAATAATAATGATGATGATTTTTCTTTTGGTCCAGACTTTTTTTTTTAGGTGTGGGGAAAGCTTGGTAAGGGACCTTTGGTATAGATGGCAATAACCTCGCTATAACTTAGCCTACTTCCCAAGGATCTCACAGCTAGTATGTTTCAGAGACATGACTTAAATTGTGTTTTTCCAGACACCAAGGCTAGCTCCCTATTCAGCATAGCATACTGATTCTCTCTCTCTCTCTCTCTCTCTCTCTCTCTCTCTCTCTCTCTCTCTTTCTCTCTCTCTTTCTCTCTCTTTTAATTAAAGCTTTTTATTTGCAAAACATATGCACAGGTAATTTTTCAACATTGACCCTTGCAAAGCTTTCTGTTACAAATTTTTCCCTCCTACCCCCCACCTCCTTCCCTAGATAGCATACTGATTCTCAATCAGCACCACCACCAAAATGTAAAGAATTTTTAAGAGTTAAAAAGTAAATATCAATGACGGAAGTTATCTTGCTTGACTATGTATATTTGTTACAATAAATTTCTTTTTCTTTTTTCTCTTTTCCCCCCAATGGGGTGGGTCATGGGAGCAAGAGAAAATAGATTTCTAAGTCTTACATGAATTGATGCTGAGTGAAGTGAGTAGAACCTGGGGAACACTGTACACATTAACAACAACATTTTGGGGTGGTCAAATATGGTTGATTTAACTCTTCTCAGCAATACATGATCCAAGACAATTCCAAAAGACTAGTGATAGAAAATGCTATCCTCATACAGAGAAAGAACTATGGAAGGTAAATGCAGAGCTAAGCATAATATTTTCATTTTTTTCATTTCATTTCATATTTTTATTTTTATTTCTCCTATTTTTTCCCCTTTGTCCTAATTCTTCATTCACAACATGACTAATGTGGAAATATGTTTAACATCATAGTGCAAGTATAATCTACATCAGATTGCTTGCTATTTGGGGAAAGGGTTGAAAGGAAAGGTGGAAGAAAAATTTGGAATTCAAAATCTTATAAAAATGAATGTTGAAAACTATCTTTATATGTAATTAAAAATAAAATATTATTAAATGGAGAAAAATAAAATAGATTTTGGTGTGTGGTTTGGTGGTGGTGTTTTTTTAAATAGAGATGGGTGCCACCTAAGTAGCATGTTATTTGTATTTTCAAAATCTTCCCGACTTCAAGATAAGTTTTCTACTACAACACATTACCACTCTTTTAAAAAAAAAGACTATAAATAACAGAATTTTTTGCATGTTTTTTTTCCCATTCTTGTATTTTGCTTTTGTTGATGACTACTAAGCTGAGAATAAGCCATTTGTTTGCTTTATCATGTGCATGGAAGGTTTAAGGTTGGCTGTTCTGAGAAAATACAGGGTAGGGATAAGCACTTAGCCTTTGATCAATCCAGCACCCCATTCTAGGGCCATGAAGCCCCTGCCTCCTATAATGCCTTCTGTCTTCAGATGAACAAGAAAGTATTTCTGCACTTCATTTCTGGAAAGAAAGCTCCTACTCTCAGATACTAACTGTATCTTTTTCCTTCCCAACTTTCTCCAAGGAGGCAGCATGGTACAATGGAAACAGTACCCTGCTCTGGAATCAGAAGTTTAAATTCCACCCTCCTACCTCTAACACATTACTTTCATAGCCTTGAGCAAGTTATTTCTTTCTTTCCTCATCTGTAAAATAGAAGATTGGATTGGAGAATTTCTGAGGTCCCTACCAACTCTAGATCTTTGAGCCTACAATGGGTAATTCCTGGGAGAGCAGGAGAGCCTGTAAACCTTCTAGCTTGGGATTTTGTTTCATTTGACTTGTTCAGTTCTAGATGCTTGAAGAAGAGTACTCCAGACCAACAAGCTTAAGCCATGGTGATCCTGGAGCCAGGGTTCCAGGTCAAATGTTGCACAAGACCAGCAAAAAGATCCTGAGAAATCAGAGAAACTAAGGTCAGAATGTGATCAGGACACAAGTCAGGGAAGTTTAGGATCCTGGATCTTGGTAGACTATTCTATACTCAAATTGAGCTAATCTGTGAACCTAATGTTCCCTCCTTCCGCAAAGGGTATTGAGGAGGGCAAGAAATATGTCTCCAAGTATTAAGGGAGAATGTTTGTTCTTGATTTTCCTTTGAAAAAATATTCTTTCACAACAGTTCATATAACTGTTAAGTGGTTAAAGGAAACTAGGATACTATGGCCCCAAAATGGAAGGAATACAAACTGTAAGGAAACAGTGAAATGCAACATACCTGGACCTCAGAAAATGAAGACTAGATTAGGCACTGTTACACAGAAAAGTTTGGAAACGAGGAAGATTTTGGGTTTATTGAGTTTAGGATGTCTATGAGACATCCAGTTTGAGACATTTAATAGACATTTGTAGATACAAGACTGGTGGTCAGGAAAGAAGTTAGGGCTAGATATATGTTAGGATCACTGCATGAGAGTTGATATCCATGGAGCTGACGAGATCACCAAGAAAAATAGCTTAAAAGGGGAATAGAAAAGGCCTCAGGACAAAGTCCTAGGGAAAATCTACAGTTAAGAGATATGATGGATAAATA
>JAJPUD010027732.1:0-15306 GCA_023553655.1 Myrmecobius fasciatus | reverse complement strand
ATCCTCAAATGAGTTGGTTTGGACGCCAGGCCCATTTTCAGTAGAGAAATACAGACCGAAGGGAATCTGAAATGCTTCGGGAGCAAAGGGGTTAAAACTGCATGAAGACCTTGGTTGGGGGGGAGGCCCATCCAGGTCAAGTTTGGCTTTAAAGATAAGGAGAAACCCCAACAGCTCCTTGGGGAATCATTCAATAAAGCTGTTTTAAAGTGCGTGCCCGCTAGTGCCAGGCTCTACCATCTGCTAGGTGTACAGATAGAGTGAATGCAACAATTCCTGTCAAAAGGAGCTTATGTTCTCATGGGGAGAACACCAAGGCCATGTATGAGTTTGTGCAAAGTAAAATACAAAGTAAGATTTTGGGGGGAATGACCAGAGAGAAGGCAATACTTGAGCTGTTCTTGAAGGAGGTGAGGGGCTCTTGAGTTGGAGTCCATGGGGACCCTTATGCCTGAAATCACCACAGGAAAAGATTTTGGCTTCCACCATGTGATCTCACACAGGTTCTTAAAAAAAAAAAAAGGAGGCTCCTCTTCATCTCCTGTCCATGAAAAGGAAGCACCAAATTGCTCAGTTTCAAACTGATCCCTCAGCTCTCCTAAGGTATCCTGGCCAGGTTTAGAGTTAGCTTGCTTCTCTTGATAGAAAAGACATTATGGAGGATTGAGTGTTTTCTTGAAACATGAGCCTCTTTGAAAGCTTGTTAGGGGAGGGTGTGTGTGTGAGATCACATATATATACACACACATAATACATATATACACGTGTCCATTTATACACAAATATTGACTGTGAGTGTACGTATCTGAAAGAACAAAGAACTGGTGGGTCCAGCTGACTTTAATAGCCATAGTTCTGTCATTGTTTCCAGGTGGCAGAGGGGCAAAGCAGGAGGTGCCAAGTCAGTGCCTGCTAGAACGCCCTTTGGCATATGAAACCTATTTTAGATGGCCGTTTCCTTAAAAAGAAAGGGTCCTTTTCCAGGAAGCCTTTGTGTTTATTGTCCCGAAAGCTTGGTCTTTGCTCATCTTGTCTTTTCCTTTGGAACAGGACCCTTGAATATCTGTGAAGAAACAACCATTCTTCATGGGGGATTCCTGCTGGCCGAGCAGCTGTTCAGCCCAAAGGCTCTGGCAGAACTCAAGAAGTCTGACTGGGAGCAAGTTGGACGGCCCATCGTTGAAGCTTTGCGAGAGATCTCCTCTGCAATTGCCCAGTCCCACCCCCAGGCTTGGACCAAGAAAGCTTTGATCATCATCTGGGCCAAGGTCCTGCAACCCTGCCCCATCACACCTTCAGACACAGATGCTCGGTGGCAAGAAGACATCTTCTTTTCGGTGGGGAACATGATCCCCACCATCAACCACACCATCCTTTTTGAGTTGCTCAAGTCCCTGGAGGCCTCGGGGCTGTTCATCCAGCTCTTGATGGCCTTGCCTTCCAACATCTGCCGTTCAGAACTGGAGCGCTTTGTGGAGCATGTGGCCAGCGACACCTCCTTAGAAGACGTCACCTTCTTCTTGAATGTCTGGTGGGAAATGATGAAGCACAAAGTTGACCCAAAGGACCCCCTGCTCACCCAGTTTCGGACGATGGCACACAAGTACCTGTCATCTTCAGATGAATTCTCCCATCCACCCAAGAGGTTCAAGGCTGACCCAGATGCCTGCCCTATCATGTCTTTGTTGGAGGTGCTGCTGGACGGCCTCAAGCAGATCCAGAACAACATCACAGCCCCCAGCCTGAAATGCTGCGCCGTGGCTAACCTAGCTGACATGCTGACTGTCTTTGCCTTGGTAGAGGAAGACCCACAGGAGCTGTCCATCACCATGTACCTGGACAAGCTTGCGACCATCATCTCGCTGTGGAATTCTGACACCCAGAACCCGTACCACCAGCAGGGCCTGGCCGAGAAGGTGAAGGAGGCCGAGCGGGACATGAGCCTGACCTCGCTAGCCAAGCTGCCCAACGAGACGCTCTTTGTGGGCTTCGGCTACCTGCACAGCCTGCTGCAGCAGTGGGGGGAGGAGCTGCAGGCCACCCTCAACAGCAGCCAGAGGCTGAGCTACGGCAGCTACCGCCTGTGCGACAGCCTGACTTCCCTCAACCAGAACCTGCAGGGATATCAGGATACCAAGGATCTCTCGAAGGATGAGGGGCAGCTCGTCTCGGAGCTGGCCGAGTGTGTGAAAAACTTCCTGAGGAAGACCAACACGACCCTGAAAGACAAGAGCTCGGAGGACATCACCGCCTCCATCGCCATGGCCATCATTGGGCAGAAGATGGACCGGCACATGGAGATGTGCTACATCTTTGCCTCTGAGAAGAAGTGGGCTTTCTCGGCCGAGTGGCTAGACTGCCTCGTGAACAACAAGGCCCTCTTCCGGGAGCCAGGCTTGGTCCTGAAACTGCTGGAGACAGTCACGACGATCGACATGTCGGGCCGCGAGATCTCCGAGGCGAAGGCAGAGGAAGTCACCAACTTGATCCTGGACTGTTACTCTGACCTCTCTTTGCTGGATAAAAACAAAGTGCTCTCAGGCATCCTGAGCGCCTGGGGATGGAAGGGCCTCTCCGAGAAGCTGGCCACCTACATGGAGGGCTTCCAGGAGGATCTGAATATGGCTTTCAACCAGATCACCCAGAGTGCCTCCGAGCAGGGCCTGGCCAAAGCCATCACATCTGTGTCCAAGCTGATCGTGCTGCACCCGGAAGCCACGGTGAAAAAGATGTGCAGCCTCGCCATGGTCAATCTGGGGGCTCACAAGTTCCTGGCTCAGATCCTTAGTGCCTTCCCTGCCCTCCAGTTCCCCGAGGGAGAGCAGCAGCCAAGCTTGGCCACCTCTCTGCTGGCAGCGTGCCTCAAAGAAACCGTCTGGGGGAAGCTTTCATCAGCCAAAGAGGAGAAGCAGTTTTTGGAGTTCCTTGGCTACCTGATGAATCCCCCAGAGCAGGAGACTAGCACCATCCCCTTGACCCCTCTCCTGGCGCCGGAGGAAGTGATTAAAGTGTTTGTCCTTCCTTACTTGATGCTGCACGTGGAGGAGGTGGAACTTTGTCTCAAGATCTTTGTTCAGGCTCTGGAAGCAAAGTCGTGCTCGGATAGCTCCTGGCTCCTTTCCTGTTCCCCGTTCCCTCTCCTCTTCACCCTCTGCCAGCTGCTCGACAGCTTCACCAAATACTGGCAGCACCCCAAGGCAAAGCGACACCTCTCGTTGGAGTCTAAAGATATGGTGATCAGCATCCTGGAGCAGCTCTCTGAGGTGGTGCTGCCCAAGGAGGAGAACCCCAGTCCAGAGAACTGGACCAAGTCCTTGTCCTGGCTCCACCGGAAGACAGAGCAGCTGGACTGGATTGTGGGCTTGCGGCTGCGGACTGTCTTTAAGGGTCATTTTAAGTGTGAGGTGCCAGCCACGCTCTTTGAGATCTGCAAGCTTTCTGAGGACGACTGGACTTCACAGAATCACCCCGCCTACGGGCCCGGCACGGGCCTTCTGGCCTGGATGGAGTGCTGCTGCATCTCCACTGACACTTGTGAGCACATGCTCTCCCTCCTGGCTGTGGATACAAACAATCCCAAGGAGGTCAGCTTCTTCAGCAAGGGCTTCCTGGTGGCCTTGGTGCAAGTCTTGCCTTGGTGTAGCCCCAACGAGTGGAAATGCCTGCACCAGCTGACCAAGAGTCTGTTGCAGAAACAACTGTTGCACGTTCCATACAGTCTCGAGTATGTACAGTTTGTTCCACTGCTCAACTTAAAACCTTTTGCCCAAGAGCTGCAGCTCTCTGTGCTCTTCTTGAGAGGTTTCCAGTTCCTTTGCAGCCCTAGCTGTTCCAACTGGCTTCCCACAGAAGGCTGGAGCCATGTGGTCAAGCTCATCTGCAGCAGCCTGACTGATCTACTTGACTCCGTCAAGGTCCAGTCCCTGTGCCCATGGGCCCAAGGACAGGAAAAAGACTTGATGCAAGAAACCTTGTTTGTTTACACTCAGCTTTTCTGTCACATCCTCCACATCATGGCCATGCTTCCTGAGGAGGTCTGTGAGCCCCTCTACGTTCTAGCCCTGGAGATCCTCTCTTACTATGATGTCCTGAGCAAAAGTGACACCTCCACAAATGCCCTGCTGCGGAAGGCAAACGAGCAGCACTTCCTCAAATCCATCGCCGAAAATGTTGGCCCGAGGGAACAGCGGAAAACTTTGCTGCAGAAGATCAACAACTTTTGATGACCCACACCAGGAAACGCTGGTCTTCCATGGAAGTGAGGCAGACCCAGGGCTAGACGGGATGCAAAAACTTCCTTTCACAATCATAGGAAATAGGAGAGGCAAGATATACCAGGGGTACAGTATGTAAAGAAGAAAATACTTTCTTGGGCATTTGTAATGGTTATAATAAAATTTACCTTTTCTTTTGAACCTTTCCCATCCTTTTATAATTGGTCCCAGATCACCACTCTTAGGCTCCAACACCCTCTGAAATTATCCTTACTGGACTCGTGGCAGCCTCAAGTCACCCTGGAGAGGACGCTCTTTGTCCATGACCAGACCTCCCGATCCATCGCCCAACAAGTGGGCAAATGGATCGACTCACAGATTTTGAGGGAAGGGAGATAGGAGAAATTGTTTTAAGTGTAAAATGAGTGCTGGTAGGAGCCGGACGGATCGCATCAAGAGGAAGGATGCTCTTGTTGTATAGGGTAGCAGCAATAAAAGTGAACTCTCATCGGGCCTGTCCTTTGGAAATCCAGAGTGTGGCTGTCATTGTGATTGGAGCTTCATGGCTAATTTCCTCACTGAGATCTGACTGAAGGGAAATGGGACAGCTGGGACGCTCCTCTGGTGTCCCCTAGGACCACATTGGCCTGGGCTCTAGGAAATCCCTCTTAGACTGAAGATACTTGGGTATATTCTCCCTGAGTCAAAGTAGGAGCAGAGACAATGGTCACCCCTTCCAGCAAGTGGTTTTAAAAAGAAATCTTTATTGATGTCTTTCACGAGAGTAAATAGGAAAAACATTAATACAATTTAATCTCGAGGGAATTTTTTTCTTTCAGATAAATTATCAGTAAACAACACCAAAACAAGCCTACAACTTGTATAGCATTTTATAAGATTCAGAAAAGCAAACAGCACCCATCAGACTGAGACAGCAAGAGTCTGAAACGAGTCCTTACTGTTAAGTCAGCTACCACTTTTAAAAGGCAATGGAATCACAACTGATGGGAAGGTCACCTTATTTTTAAAAATCCTAGCATAAAAAATACTTTACTATAGCATAATTCCTAAAACATCCTATTTTTCTGAGGAATGTTTAAGAGTTGGCACTTGGACTTCCTCTTGAAAATGGGCTGGTGACAAGGGTGGTTGGCCACATGGGGGTGGGAGGAACCCAGTGATCCTTTTGGCTTGGGTATTGTGTTAAGACTCCTTTCTAAGGTAGTTAAACTGTCAAGGACTCCTGGTTAGAACACTTAAGTTATAAGGAACATAGGAAAAAACAGTAGTCCAGACATGAATTTTTTTTAAGGCCACTGGAGTCTCATCTAGGGAAATATGTAAGCCGTAGATGGGGAAGCAGTTAGAATCCGGTCTTTTTTTTTTTTTTTTTTTTTTTTTTTACTAGATGTCAGGCATATGTCCCAATGCATAAAGACAGAACAGACTGGATGCAAGGGAGCAGTCCGAGGAGAGGGTGGTTTACCAGTTGGTGGTCTTGATTTCCTTAACATGACTTGTAAAAAACTGCTGGTAGTATTCCCCCTCCATCCCAGCCCAGGAGATGGTGGAAGTGAGTGTTAAAACACTGGCACCAGGGTAAGAGGGAAGGGAAACAGGGGCATCTGAGGCTTGGAATGTCAGCCTAGGAAAGGAAAAAGTAAAATATAGCCCCAGGTCTTCTGGCCCCTTATTCCCAGAATGTACAGTTAAATCAGCAAAATGTTGCTTTGGTCCTATCGGCCCAGTATTGGCTGTTCCCCGATCAAAGGAGGTGAGCAAAAGGATGTGTAAAAGGCAGGCTGTTAAGCCAGCATCCACATAGCCTGGCAGAGGTTAGTTCATCACCAGGTCTCTCTCTTCCCCTAGGACTTCTGTGGCACTTCCCGCACAGCTTGAGCTTAGATCCCGGCCACAAAAACCATCTGGGGGTTGGTGGTCATAAGCCAAATGCCTTAGTTCTTCATGAGCCACAACACAATTTGTAGTTGTGTGAATGTGCTTCTGTAAAAAAAAGAGTGGAGAGAAAACGTGACTGTTCCTTAGAAAACCCAAACCCTTCTACTCCATATTGACTGCCACAAAACGGAGGCCATCTGGGGCCGGAGCAGTTCCAGGGGATGCGGAGGAGGCAGGTAGTGTGGGAGGATGCACCTTGCTCTGCACACTCTGGGTCACGGGCTCCACTAACTGTCTTTTTTGGCCTGGGCTGTGTTAAACATCTGGGCCGCCTTCCTGCAGAGCAGAGCAAACCAGTAGAGCTGGGGTGTGATGAGGATGACGTTGATGATGTTGCACAAGAAGGGGATGTGGAACGGCGTCTTCCACAAGCTCAGGCCCACCTCTCGGCTGTAGGACCAGTACATGAAGGGAAAGACGAGGATGCGGAAGAGAAAGAAGGTCACCAGGGTCAGCACGCCGTTCAGCCTATACACAAACGTGTTCTGTTTCTTCAGCTGCAGGAGAGAGTGGAGAGGAGAAAGGTTCATCAGGCGGCTGGAGCTGGCTGAGCTGGCCCTTTGCCTTTCCTACTTGTCCAAGGGCTGCCCAGAGCCTTTGGGCTCAACCAAAGATGGCAATCCTTGCTTCAAGTGTGTGTGTGTATATATAGATACATACATAGATGTTAGGGGAGGGCTCCCCAAAGTCTTAGTGTAATCTTAAGCTATTAGGACTTTAAAACTGCAATAGGACTTTGGTGACCCTTATATACACACATATTCACATGTAATACATGAATAGAATATAAAATTTAGTTTATCCTTAAGATACAGTCTATAGTTTATATGTGTGTGTGTAATTGCTATTTTGAGGTCAAAGTACTAGAAAGGTGGCTATGTGGAAGAACGGTTAGCTTGTCTTGCCTCGGAAGACAGACCCGGAGGGAGGAGATGCAGACGCACCTTTATGCCTGACATAAAGGGGGAAGAATCTTAAGCATCTGGAAGTGGAAGAGTCTCTTCTGCAGGGCTGGCTGCCCCCTCCCTCGGGGCTTTCAGACAAAAGCTCCATCCCTTGTAGAGTTTGTTGGAGAAGGGACTGCAGAGCTCATGGGAGAGTAGATGGGCTCTTAGGTTCTTCCATAAGAAAGACAGGAAGATTCCCGACTATGCACTTCAAGTTCTAGTGATGGGGATGACCTCCTACAGAGAGCCCAGAAAGTGGGTGACCCGGTGTGCCCTCCACCAGCACTCAGTGCTGGTGACCGTCCAGTGGATCTCCTGTCTCGTTACAGCCAACTTGGGACTAATTTATTGATAAAACACGGTCTCTCTATAATACATCCATTCATGCATTAGCTCGCAGGATGATCTGAAGCATCTGCATGATCTGGGCCTCTGGAAAAAGAAAGGGTTGGGCTAAATACTCTCATCAGCTCCCATCCAGCTCTGACACTGATTCTGTACATACCAGGATCAAAATTCTGCCCAGCGACACAAATGGGGTGCTGAATTCTGCTGTGAAGATACAGCCTACAAAGAAGTCACCACGTTCTCCCCTTAGTACCTGCAAGGGAGAAGAAATCAGGAACTGAGAAAAGTGTGCCTTTGGAGATAAAGAAGGCAGCAGAACACCAGGCAGGCCACGTGAGCCAGGTCAGCCACGACGGCCAACCAGGCAACCAGTGCCTGAGCCACTGCCATCCCTGGGCAATGAGGAATTGCCATCCCTGACAGGGAAGGGACCTAAAAACCCACTTACAGTCCCCCACCATCTCTTTTTTCGGAGGGTATAGGGATCTAGTTCTAGCCAAACAAAAAGTAAGCTTGCTTCTTGGTCTCCTGAAGGTTCCTCCTTCATGGTATCAAAATATTACATCAGTTCCATGAAAAAAAAGCAGTTACTTAGTATTATAGACAACACTCGACCAATTGAAGTTTTCATTTTTTAAAATAATTGTTGAATTCTATGAACTGAGGGCACAGGCTGCCTGGTACTGTGGGAAGTGAGGACAGCAGCAGAGGGACAGCTTTTGGATGGGGCCAATGTTAATTTTTCAAGTTTACTTAAACCTGATGTTTTGGGGCAGCTAGATGGCACAGTGGATAGAGCACCAGTCCTGAAGTCAGGAGACCTGAGTTCAAATCTGATCTCAGACACTTAACACTTCCTAGCTGTGTGACCCTGGGCAAGTCACTTAACCCCAACTGCCTGAGCAAAAAAAAGCAGTGGATAGAGCACTCAGGATCTGAATTCAAATTTGACCTCAGACACTTAACACTATCTAGCTGTGTGACCCTGGGCAGTCACTTAAACCCAATTGCCTCAGAAAAAAAAAACAACAACCACCCTGATGTTTTGTCATGGCATGGAGAAAATCTAGAGTTCATGAGAAACCTATTAGTGAAGTGTAAACAGGAAATGAAGTATAAATAGGATGGGGGCTTGCACCAAATGAAGTATAAATAGGAAGAACCTAGATAATGGGGGCTTGCACCAAATGAAGTATAAACAGGAAGAACCTAGATGATGGGGGCTTGCACCAAATGTTGCCTGCTGGCTGAGGACAAACCTTACTAAACAATGAGAAGGTTGGCTGAGAAGGGAATTCCTGAGCTATGGCAACTCATTAAATGGGCCCAAAACACTCAAGTTTGGTCCTGTGTTTGTCATTTTACATGGCTGACAGAAGGAGCTGGGCAGTCATATTGGAGCCAACCAACTAAGGGAACAAGAGACTGGAAAGGCAAAGGGCATCTGAGGCACAGCCACGGTTCCATAAGCGTCCCCTGCTCCTCTAGAACACAAGTTGCCTTGGCAATGATGGCGACACTTTCCTGTGAACACTCACCTGTGCAATGGGGACAAGAACGAGCAGAATGAAAATATGGTGAGTGAGCATGAGGCGATCGTGCTTGAGGAACTTCTTAAAGATGTCCAGAGTGTGTTTCTTATCCTCGGCTCTGTTTCGGTACCAGTAGCAAATGTACATAGCACCTAGGTCGTAGGTCATGTATGGAACCAAAACCCATACATATTCTCGGGCAAGCCAGTGCCTAGAGGGAAGCACGTGAACATTCTAAAAGCAAATTCTGTGAGCCTGAATGAAACCCAGGGATCTGCCCATTCCTAACTGTGGTGTGGGACTGACCCACTGGCTCCTTACATAGCGATCAGGACTCCAAATGCTTGCCAGTAAGGGAACACCTTTAAATAAACGGCAAAATGAAAAGGCACAAGGAGTTGTTGAACCATTTGCTGTGGACATAGGGCAACTCGGTGAAGGAGCCAAAGCCAGAAGGCAAAAATCTACTCAACATCATTTACTTTTTTTTTTTTTTTTTAAAGAGGCTATCAAATGTTTCACTTCTGTCTCATTCAGCTGGTCCCTTGTAATGGACTTAACTGGCCTTTGGTGGTACATACAAGTTATCCATCCCTCAAAGTTACCAACACTACCTTCTAAGAAACTGATGTGGGTAAACAAGAAAAAAGTTAAGGAAGTAAACTGAATTTTAGAAAAGTTAGGTGTCATAGACCTTTGGAGAAAATTGAATGGAGACAGAAAGCAATATACTTTTTTCTCAATGGTACATGGAACCTACACAAAAAACCTCCATGTGTGTATTAGGGCATTAAAACCTCAAAATCAAATGTAGAAAGGCAGAAATAGAAACTGATGTGGGAATTAGACCAAAGTTTCTGTTTCCAGTTTAACTCCAGCAGGGCTAATGTGCCATTACTCAACAGGCTGGAGTCTGTAATCTGAAAATCCCAAGCTTCCAAGTACAAACCTCACAGTTCCCTATCTCTCAGACATATGCATCTGATTTAGAATCCCAGCCCTAGGCGTGGCTGTAACCTGTTAAGTGACTTGTGTGATAATCTTCCCTTCAACTCCAGCCCGGTTCCTCCGGTGTGTGAAAATAACCACATTATGGCTGGTTTTACCAGAGGGGCTGGAATGAGCTGCTTGCCTTAGGCCTGAACATTCTGGGTAGTGTTAGACCTTTCCAAAGGATCCTTTATTAAAGCCCTAGGACAGAGCAGGAACAGGAGATGGTAGCCCCAGTGCTAGTTAATGACTAACCATTCCACATACAAAAATTGTATCTAAATGTATAATAATAAAAATCCAGCTTCTGTATCCCAGGAGAGAGGCGGCCCTTGGTGCAGTTTTCCTATTGAGCTGGTCCCCAGACTTCCTGTTCCTTAATTACCCCGTGAATAAACAATGGGAACTATCGTCAAGCCAGCAATGAATGGAGTAGCTGTAATATGAATCAATTACCTGGCTTAGCCCGTGCAATGCCTGAAGAGGTATGGTTGGTAAGTGGCTCATCTTTAGCTTGGTGGCTTCCATGAAGCAATTCCACAATTAGAATAACTACCCCTTTGAAAATACAAGAAAACTCTCGAAAGCCTGGTGGAAAAGATGGGTCTGGTCTTAAGGGGAAGCTCAGATAGCTCCATTATTTATCATAATACAGAATTACAACTCTGGGTTAAAGGTCTTCAGAGTTAACTGAGTGAAAAACAAGACCCCCTCGATTTCTGGTCCTGGCTCTGTGCATTTAGACAAATCTTTCACTACTTTGTGTCTCAGTCTCATCAGGAATGGGAACCACCTACTCTATTTAATTCACAGGGTTTTGGAGTTTCAAGTAAGTGAATAATTTGAAAGAAATTAATCCAGATGCAGGAGATCAGCTTGGGGGGAGAAATGCCCTCTTGTACATCACTGATTAAAGAAATCAAAGTAAAGAAGAAAAACTGAAGTCTCTGGTGATAAAATGTTTGGGTATTGGATGAAGACTTTTCAGGAGATTCAAGAGCTCTTATAACACCCCCACATCACCAGTGTCAGATGATTGGATTCAAAGCTGGACAAGCTTCACCTGGAGTCCCTGAACTTGCATGAGAGGAGGAAATGGCATCTTTAATTTCATTAACCTCCAAGGGAAATGGAGCGATTCGTCCATTATTTAAAACACTCTAAGGAGTCCATTCTGTTAAAAAGGTTGTTAAGCCCCATCTAGTCCACAGATGAAACATCTATGGCCCAGAGAGATTAATTAACTTGTCCGAGGTCACTCAGTAAGAGATCCAGGATCTCTATGAAGCCAGACTCATGGGCTTTGAAGCAAAGGCTGGATAAGCAAACCTTGGGCATGCTAATATTGGGGATTCCTCTCATGTATGGATTTGGCCTTAATGTTCTCTCAGGTCCTCTCCATCTCTTCAGTTCTGAGTTTCTGTGAAACTCTTTTCAATATCCCATAATGCCTGCTGCCTACATAAAAGAGTGAGGTTTTACAAACAGATGAACTAAGGTGCAAACCTAGCTTTTTTTTTTTTTTCCCTACAGAGCTAACGTGTCCTCTGAGCCAAACTTGGGTACTAACTCATGGTCTCATGCTTTCTAACATTATTCTATTAAAATCTTCCATTATGGATGCCTTGATAATGAAAAGATCTAGAATCTCTGAAAAAAAAAATCAAAAGCAATTTCAACCAGAGAACTCAGTATGGGGATCTTTATCTGGGCCCATGAAATTTTTCAAAGTTAAAAATATTTAGTCATCTTTCAATATAATTGGTTTCTTTCATAATTTTCTGTTTTATGTTAGGCCTTTGAGAAAGACTTCAGAACAAAGTCATTTATAATCAATTGTATTGATTGTATTATTAACATTATATTATTATATTAAAATATTTTATATTATTAAAATATTAAAAAATATTATTACTATTAAGAATCCTTGTGAACAAGGAAAGTCCAGAATTTCTCACCCATTCCCTTTGCCTCAAAGGGCTGATGTGGAAATGTTCTTATTTCAAATAGTTTACAGAAATTTGTAACTTGCCCTTATCCCCATTTTTCCCCACAAATTTAATTGCAGAAACTGATCATGGATTTGTGAAATATGTAGCCTTCACTGAAGCCTTGGGACTGGTATATAGATCAGCTTAGGGTTTTAGCAGCTCATTCAGCCTATTTCAGTCTTTTGGTTTGAAAAAGCTGAAAGCAGGGGTAGCTAGGTGGTGCAGTGGATAAGAGCACCAGCCCTGAAGTCAGGAGGACCCGAGTTCAAATTTGGTCTCAGACATTTAACATTCCCTAGCTGTGTGACCCTGGGCAAGTCACTTAACCTCAATTGCCTCAGCAAAAAGCAAAAAAAAAAAAAAAAAAAAGCTGAAAGCAGTTTTATGATATTTGTCTTGCTGGGACAGAGTTCTTGCATAGTCGGTAAATGACAATCTGAGAGGTGGCAAGTATCTCAGTGGCTCCTACCACATGCCCAACAAGTGGCCATCCCACCTCTGATTGAAGCCCTCCAGTGACAGGAGACTCTACCTTGCTGAGGCAGCTCATGTCACTTTTGGACAGCTACAGTTGGGAAGAAGTTTCTTCTCAGATCTAGCTGGAACCTGGCTCACTTGTTACTTCCACTCCCATTGCCCCTATTGCTCCCAGTTATGGCTGATCCCTCTTTTAGATGAGTCCATCAGATACCTAGGGGGCTTTCATGTCTCTCTAAATCAGGGATTCATGAACTTTTATTTTTAAGTATTTTGGTAACTACTTCAAAATAACTTGTTTCCTTTGTTGTTGAGTCACATTGGGTTCTTTGTCACCCCATTTGGGCTTTTTTTGTCAAAGATACTGGAGAAACTTTCCGTTTCCTTCTTCAGTTTATTTGACAGATAAGGATGGAGGCAAACATGGTTGAGTGTCTGAGATAGGATTTGAACTCAGGGCTGCTTGACTCTGAACCTGGAGTTCTATCCACTGTGCCACGTAGCTGCCTCCAGAACTAAGGATGCCAGTTCTCAGCTGGCCAGCTTGAGGGCACCATATAGTACTCTTCATCTCCTCCTTTCAAGGCAGGTGTTGCTGAGAGATAGAGGTCCTTGCTCACCTATCAGCCAGACTGAGTTTCTAAACACTTAGACCCATGGCTATCTACCCACAATCCCCCCATTCTGTATCTCTGAAACCCAAGTACATGTGCCATATGTTTATCTTTATTAGTAATAAACACTCAAAGAGAGAAAACTCAACTGAGCCAAGGACTCCTCCTATGTGTGAGAGTGACAGCCTCATTTGCCTTTCAATCCACAGCCTAGCGTAATATCACCTAGTTACAATCGAAAGGGGTAATGGGAATACAAGCCTAAAATCTGAGGGCATGAGATGAATTCATCCTGAATGGTGTTCGGATTCAGCCTACGACACATTTGCTGTGTGACCTTGGATTCTTCACCTTCCTGGGCCTCCTGTCCTTAGTGAAATGAAGGTGTTCACAAATAAGTAATTTCATCAATATAAGGAACTCCCTCAAACACCCTCCACTTGTGCAGGTCAGTGCCCTACCTGTGATTCTTAGTTGCCTGGGGCCCTGAGAGAAGAGGCCATAAATTTGTTTATTGTCCCACAACTAGTAGATAGCAGAATCGGGCCTCAAACTCTGCCTCTTTTCAGCCACCGGGTAGCAAAAATTACAGCTCATTTTCTATTTGAATTTTCAGGATTTACTAAGTGCTTTCCTCTCAATAAATCTTCGAACTATGTCATACGGGCATTCTCTCTGTTTTGCAAATAGAGAAACTGAGGTTCTGTGATGCATCTTAGAGCAAACAGCTAGTGTGAGGGAGTCTTTGACATGGGTCTTGTCTGATTCCAAGGTAATTGTCTCTCCTGGACTTAAAGAGCCAAAATCAGAGTCCTTGTTCTCTAGTGTGTTCACTAGAATTTCCTCATCGTTTTGAAGGAAAGGGAACTGGGTGAAGGGGAGGAGATGAGAAAGTCCTTAACTCCCATAACAGCAGGCTGTCTGCAAGCACCAATAAGCAGTTCCTTCTCAAAGAGCTATATTAAAAGCTATAGCATAACTCTGGGCAGTTATCAAGACCTCAGCCTCCTCATCTGTTAAATGGACTGAAATTGCCTTCCAGCTTTAACAAACTAAGTTCATTCTGCCCTCCTTAGAATCCATATGGGGACATGCTAGTCTCTATAAAATGAGTTCATCCTATAGAACCCATTTCAAAATAAAGGGGACCAAGGAAAGGCAATGCAAACTGCTTTCAAGCTCAGCTTCCCACCACCATATAACCTAGTCCAGAAGAACAAGAGCTTTCGGCTGGGAAAAGCATATGGAAGACATGGAATAAAATATTCTAAAGTCATCAGAGACACTGAAAATTCACAGCCACAGCTCACTCAAACCTAGACCTTCAGGTCTATTTAAAATGTGTTCCACTGAATTAAACACCTTACTCCTGTATGGTGTGGACAAATGAGAACTTCCCCACATCCTGCCTAGTTTAGGATATGTCATCCATGAGATCATTCTCTGAAAGGGAGTCTGGAATCAACAATCCCAGCTTTGCCGGAGTTGAACAAATCTAGAAAAAGGGGCAGGGTCACCTGTAATAGGAAAGATAACTTTGAAAGATCCACAACATTAGCACTGCGGAAGGGCCAACCGGAAAAAAAAAATGACCAAGACCCCCAATTCCCTGAACTAAAACATGTTTTGTTT
The DNA here is from genome assembly GCA_023553655.1 of Myrmecobius fasciatus. Taxonomy (NCBI): domain Eukaryota; kingdom Metazoa; phylum Chordata; class Mammalia; order Dasyuromorphia; family Myrmecobiidae; genus Myrmecobius; species Myrmecobius fasciatus. The sequence goes on along the minus strand of JAJPUD010027732.1, from coordinate 602 downwards.
TGTTTTTTAAATTATTGGTCTGAAGAAACAATAAATTTCTGCTCTCAGGAGAAGAATGGGAACTATTGATTTGCAATATACATTATTAAGTACTGTTATAACAACTGATTACTTATATATTTTTCTTTGTTATAAAGAAGGTTTTGGAGAGAGAGAAAGAGAGAGAGTGTAGGGGGAGAGTATGAGGGCTAAGGGGAAATGACTGATGTAAAAACAAAAAGCAATAATAATTTTTCCAAGATTTTATGAGACCTAGGTTCTAAATAGCAATTTGCTTTTTGGGGAAAAAAAGTTTAGTCTTATTTTTTAAACCTTTTGCATTTAGATCACCTTTACCTTAAAACATATCCCTCTCCCTCCCCTTCTCTCCCCAAGAAACTATCTCTGCTAATACAGAATAAAAAAAGAAAAACAGTTTAGTAAAACCAATTCACACATCAGTCCTGCCCAACAGCAGATGTACAATTCTATACCTATGGCCCTCCACCTACAAAACAGACTTTTCTTTTTAAAACCTATTTATTTCTATTACAGCCCTTGAAATTGTACATTATTTCCCATGTGCAACTGAGGAAAACTCAGCTACTTTTTTTTTTTTGTCC
>JAJPUD010027731.1:0-15306 GCA_023553655.1 Myrmecobius fasciatus | reverse complement strand
AGCCTTCAGGATTGGGTCAGAAAATAGATAATTAAGTAGAAATTCACCAATGATTATAATAACTTAATAGAGAACTCAAATGTGTGGAAGACCCCCTGTTTTTCTTTGTTGATTTCAATGGTCTCATGATTTCTGAATGAAGGAAATTTGAATCTCGTCTCTAGGTTGGCGTTGGCCAAGGGAGCCACCCTCAGAAGGTCAAAGTGTTTGGTCCTGGTGTGGAGAGAAGCGGTCTCAAAGCCAATGAGCCCACTCACTTCACTGTAGACTGCACAGAGGCAGGGGAAGGTAAGAGCCAGGGATCATTGCCCTTGTTGCTAGGTGCTGAGGAAGTGTGGACTCTTGGTATAAATAATCTCTGAAGGAAAGCTAACTGGAACCCAAGGAAGAGCATCCGTCTGCATTTGCTCTTTAGTGATCCAGCCAAGTAACCAAAATCCAGACCCAAGCTCCGGCTCTTGTGTGTGGGTAGCTGAGATTCCCAGGGGATTACTAGGAACCTTAAGGATGTGATCGGCGTGAGACTCTCTTTCTTTTCAGGGCGTTAATCCGTTCACTTGTTTCAGGTGATGTCAGTGTCGGTATTAAATGTGATGCTGGAGTTCTGAGCGCAGATGAAGAAGATGTGGACTTTGACATCATTCACAACGCCAATGATACGTTCACAGTGAAATATGCACCCCCTGCTCCTGGCAGATACACCATCAAAGTTCTCTTTGCCTCCAAGGTTTGTCGGGGTCCAGAAAATCTCTGGAGGGGTGGGCAGGGGAGCACAAGGGGTGAGGCTTGGTTGGCCCAGTGTCGGACCGACCGAGCTCCCTTTTCCTCTTCCAACTCCAGTCACCTTTAGGGTTTGCTTTGTTTGACAACAAAACCCCACTTTCTCATTCTGTGAGAATCAGCCACAGGTCTTGTTTTCCCTATGGTTGATTAGGTCACTTTCCTTCAGATCTCCTCTTTAAAGTCCTGTGCTTAGCTGAGGAGAAGCTCGCTCCAGAATCCCAGCATCCACCCCTGGCTTATGGTGGGTTGGGGTTTAAATACCCTTTCAGAGAGAGACACTTCTGTTTCCTAGTAACTAGTGGCAAGGGGCGTTGTTTTTGACTTATTTTTGGTGGGGGCATCATAAATAAAAGGGATGAACATGAAGAAGCAGCAAAAATAATTACAAGGTCAAGAGTCTGTATGGGGAGGAGTCTACATTGGTGGTAATTATACTGGGCTCAGTGTGGCCAGATAATCCTGGTACTGGACTGGCCCACTCTAGCCCCTGGCTTCTTAAATTGTGGCTCATGATCCCATATGGAGTTGAATGCGAAGGTTGCAGAATTATGATCTATTATCAGTAAATGTTTGATTTCTATCCCTATATACCCCAGGTCATTGGGTGTAAAGGGATTGTGAGTGGAAAAAAAGTGTACAAAGCCCTACTTGAATCTGACTACCAAGAGGTATTTTGAGGGAAATAGGGTGCCCTTGCAACTTACTGCTGATGGGGGCTTCTCCTCCTATCTCAAATCTCTGCCCCAAGTATAATTATTACCCTTTTGCTCCTCTTCCTTACTAGAAATTTTTTGGGTTAGATGAGCATTCTTGGGTGGCTCTAGATTTTCTCTCAGTGGTTTCCTTGATCCTCTTCTCCCAAGCACAACCCACTTGTAACCTAGGATTATTTTGAGGGTGTTATTCCATTGAGCTCTTGGTACAGATATCCCTCCTCCTCTTGTTCCTCCCCCACAATAGTCACACAGGTAGGAAGTATTAAGTATCTAAGCCTGAATTTGATCTCTCTCCTCCCCTTCCCCCTCAATAGTCACACAGGTAGGAAGTGTTAAGTGTCTTAAGTCTGAATTTGAATCCAGGTCCTCCTGACTACAGGCCCAGTGCTTTTATCCACTGTAGCATCTAGTTGCCCCCAATATTCCCTTTTTAAAATGGAGATTAATTTAATTAATTAATTAATTTAATGGAGATTAATGGAGACTCATTCAGAGTCACTTGTCTAGTTATAAATTGTCCTTAACTAAAAGTAGCTGGGCATTGAGGGTTCATTCAAATGTTTGAATTGAATTAAAATACTCACTACAATGGTAAAAAGCTTCATGTAAAGAAAAACCTATTATATGGAGGAACTGCCCCTGTTTGTTTATCATTATTGGTGGGGACAGGAGGAAGTTAGTGGGTCTGACCCACTGATTTCGCTGGTATATGGAGTTCCCCCTGAAGAGATTCCCTGCCAGTGCACATGGGCACCTGCTCTGCAAATGACAGCCTGTAAGGTTTACTTGGGGCACCAAGAGGTTTTTGTGACTCGTCTGGGATCAGAAGACCAGTCTATGGCAGGGCTGGATCTGGGTCTTCCAGGTCTCTAAACATCAGGACACAAAGACTTCATCTAGATTCACAGAATCTTTAAATTGGAAGAATCATAATTATCGTGGGATCCAACTCTGCTCCCCCTTCTTTTCCTTTTCTTAAACAGATGAGGAAATTGACTCAGGTTTTAAAAGTGAAATGGCTTCCCCCATTGGGTGACAGTAAGCACCTTCATATTGGCTTATAAGTGGGACAGTGTGGTGTAGTGGGCTTCAGAGTCAGACCAAAGGTTCAGAGTCCCCTTCTGAAGCACCCTGGCGAGTCAGTGGCTTTCTCAGTGCCTCCAGACAACTTTCTGAGAAGATGAGGTGCAGGACACGTTGCTAATAATCCATTGTAGGAGGTGGTTTCCTCACTGGGATTTCCCTTTGTGAAATCATAGGCTGGGGGGGAAAGAGAGACAGAGATGATATCCAGAAAGAGAGGAGGGGAGGAGGAGAGAGGGAAGGAAGGAAGCAAGATAGAAGAGAGGGACAGAGAGATAGAGGAAAAAAGAAAAAAAGAGGGAGAGGGAGATAGAGGAAAAGAGAAAAAAGAGGGAGGCAGACAGAGGAAAAGAAAAAAGGAGGGAGAGGGAGACAGACAGAGAGAGGAAAAGAGAGGAGAGAGAGAGGAAGACAGGAAAAGAGAGGAGAGAGAGAGAGAGGAAGACAGACACAGAGAAATGAGAGATGGAGGGAGAGAGGGACAGAAAGTCACAAAGAGAGAGAAAGAAGGGGGAGAGAGAGAGAATGAGAGAGAATGGCAAACATGCACATAGAGAAATGGGCAAAAATTAGCAGCTCCTATGCTACGGCACCCTGGGTCTCCGAATGGGCACCCTGGTGATGAATAAACAAAACCATTCCCAATGCTTGGAAGCATCAGGGTCTGACTTGAAGAGAGGGAAGTTTGGATCCATTTGGTATTGATCTGGGGGGATTTCTCTTTGTGTGTTAGGAAATCCCTGCCAGTCCTTTCCGCGTCAAAGTTGATCCCTCGCATGATGCCAGCAAAGTCAGAGCCGAGGGCCCCGGGCTCAGTAAGGCAGGTAAGGTGACCCTCCCACAGGCAGCTTCTTGGAGATGAAAATTGGCATCTGCTTATTTAATTGGGGAAAAAAAGGCGTGGGCGATGGCTTATCTCTACAAAAAGTAGATCTTGTATCAAGGATGTCGATTTAGAAATCGGAAACACTTAGATTGTGGCACCTTTCCAGAGGGAGAAGTCGTCTCGGGGCGCGGGAGCCAGGACCCCGAAGCCCCAGAGCAACGTCTCGTGGGCAGACCTGCTGGACCAGTTCCCCGGGAGAGTGGATCGCCCAGATTCTGACTTCAAAGTGTTTCTTTCCAGGTGTGGAAAATGGAAAGCCAACACACTTTACCATTTTCACCAAGGGGGCGGGGAAAGCCCCCCTGGATGTGCAGTTCAGCGGTCCCCAGGCCGGGGAGGCCGTCCGGGATCTGGACATCATCGACAACTATGACTATTCCCACACTGTGAAGTACACCCCGGTGCAACAGGTGGGTGTCCCATGGCGATGGCCCCTTGCCAAGAGGCCATTTTTGTTTTCAAACGTGAATGGATCCAAGGGGTCTATGGGAGGTGTTGGGAAGGGTCTGATCTCCAACTGGTTTGTGTTTTCTTGCTTTATTCCAACCTTGTTGGGGAAATCTCGACATTTGCCCTCAGAGAGAAGGGGACCTTTGATTAAAATCATCCAGAGCCGAGGGAAAGCAGGCTGGTGAGACTTAAGCTTGTTCTGGGCTTTTTTGTTGTGTTTTTTGCTTTATTCTGGAGAGAGAAGATGCCAGTCCCAGCCTGGGGATTGCTGCTTTGTATAGGATGCTGTTGTGCTTTGTTTTGTTTTATTGGGACTGAGGCGGCCCAATTCTCCGGCTCATTTCTCACATCCTTGATGCCGTGACGGCTGCCATGCTGGAGTTTTGTATACCCTAACAGGCATTGAGACAGACTGGGCACTCCCCTTTGTGGACAAGGTGCCAGCCCGTTTGACATTCAGAGTCTTGTTTCCCTGAAACAGCCTAATTTGGGGGGGAGGATCCAATGGGGCCATAACTCTTTCAAGTACTAAAAATGGTTTACAGTACAGGATTTTGTCACTGGGCATGGAAGCCCAGGAGGCAAGATCTGAGAGGACTGAGAATAAGGGAGGTGACCTGCCTATTGGAAAGAAACCTTAAGGTTAAGGGTTTGGATGCTGTGAACTTAGCCAGGAGGAGCCACTTCTCATGATCTCATCAAGCTGGAAGCAGAGGAGGCTTTAGCGTCCCATCTTGTCCATTTCCAGGCTTTCCTGAGGAGCGTGTGACTTGGGGAACATCTTGCAGCTAGGGTTGTAAGCTCATCAGCCCTGAGCTGGAAGAGCCTTTAGACCCTCTCCTTCACCTCACAGAAAAGGAAGAAAGGGGACCAGGGAGGCTAAAAATCGGCCCCACCTGGTTGTGTATCTAGTGTCAGAGGTGGAGCTGGAGCATGGACCCTTTGTCGTGTTTTTCTCACTGAATCCCCTGCCTTCCATTTATAAAAGCCATTTGGGAAAGCCCTGAAGGAGCCTAAAGGGAACCCACATGGTCACTCTCTCAGTGCATGGCTTTGGACTGTGGGATCAAGTGGAGTGGAGGGAGAATCTCCTCAGTTAGCTCATCTAACGTCCATCTTTTTATGACAAGGGATCCAAAGCTCAGAAGGACGATGGACTTCCCAAAGTCACCTGAAAGTAACTTTGCTGAATGATTTGGGTGATGAGCTCTGAACATCTCTGAACATTGCTGCGGGAGGGAGGACCGGGCTTCTCTGCTAGGCTGGTCTGGCTGTTGGGTCATCCTGGCAGGGCTAGGCCGGTCGTGCTAATGCACATTAGGAAATAATCCAGGTCCTTTTGAACTCCTCCTCTGTTGGGATGAAGCTAGATTTGTCTTTTGTGACCTTTTGATCATGGCTGTGATCTAAAGCCAAAAGTCTTAGCCGGGATTTGGGGACTTTAAAAATAATATATACATGTAGGATTTAGATTTCAATATAATTGGCTTCCTTAGAGTCTTAGGAACTTTATTTTGTGCATTTAAAATCGATGCCCAAGGAGGGGAATTCATCGGCTTTCTGCCCGTGGCATACAAAGGGTGAGGAAGCCCTTCTCTGGAGGCTGCTCCCAGCAAGCCCTGCTTCTCACACCCCGTCGTGGGCTTCCTGAGTCGCTATGTGATTGTTGGAAGGGCGTCCCACCCACTGGCACACCTTTGCAGAAATGTGGCTGCTCCGCCAGCTATGCGGCTGTGGGTGTGCCTTGGCTGGTGGTGAATGCTCTCCTCCCGAAGGCAGAGAATGTGCCCGCTGTGCTGCCAGCAGGCTCGCCTCGGGCCCTTCTCTAGGAGGGCAGCTGGCACGCCTTGGTCTGTTTGCTGACCCCCACCGGGGAGCTGGACAGCCGTTGGCTCCTGAAGACGGGGCCAGCTTCTCTGTTAGCTTCCTGACAAAGGTCCCCTGAAGAGGACTTTCATTTATCCATTCCCATCCATTGTTTCTTGTCGGGTCTCCCTTAGGGTGCAGCGTGAGGCAGTGAGATGGGGTTAGACCTGCTGGAGCTCCCATTTTACTGGCACAAAAGAGCCACGGAGGAGGCTCTGCCCCAGAAGGCTCAGGGGCCTCAGGTTGGGCTCGGTCACTGTTGGGTTCATCCCTTAGGGCTAGAGTCCAAGAATACGACTCCTCCTGTGCCATCCCCAAAGGCAGTGAACAAGCCCGAAAGGCAATTCTGGTCTCCCTTGTCTGGTCATTCTCTAAGGAAGTCCCTGGGCCTGACCTCAGGCCACAAACTGGTATCTTACAGAGTATTAGTGAGAGCTTGGGAAATTTGGGGGGAAGAAGGAAATTCTTAAAACCCCCAATAATTCATGCATCAAATAGGCTGATTGATTATATACATAGACACACACATATATTAATTTAAACATTAGGAAAAAGCTAACTCATTTCTTGGCTGTCTTCAGCACATTCAACTTAAAATGCCAAATTTCAGGCCAAAAAGTCCCAAGTTTTATTTCCCATTCTCAAGTAGTTCTAAGAAAAAAATTTTTAGCATAATTGTTTTATTTGATATTGTCATTGAAAGAAGTAGGAAAATCCCTGAAACGCAGAAAAGTCCAGCCTGATAATGAGGCAATGTTTGCTGGAATCAGGGAAAGGAACCTTACAGGGCATTTAGTCCAGCCTGCATCTGAAGAAGAATGGAGGGCATCATGTAATGCACATGTGCAAATGCACACAGATCTCAGATGTAAACATGCAGCACATACACACCTGCAATCATATCACCTGCATGCATGATACATATGTGCACACACAACTGCACACACATCTACATACAATGTCCCATTGAATTGTCCGGCGCTCCAGTTTAGCCAGTTTGGTCCCCATGGAAGCAGAGGTAGTTCTTCCTGACCCGTTCTTCTCTTGACTTCCCTCCATGTATGTCTGCTAGTCGTTCCTCTCTGGAAAGGCCATCCGCTCTGCCATTTGCACATGCTTCCCATTCCTTTCTTGAAAATCAGCCCCTTCCCTGTTGTGTGGTCCAGCGTTCTGGCTCATCCTTGAGCACGTCCACCAGTTCTCTCAGAAACAGATTAGAAAGAAGCCTCTCTGGGCTGGCTTCATCGTGGTTCTTCCATTTCAGTTTCCGACCCTTCATGATCCCATTTGGGTCATGAAGGTCACTCAGCATCAGTTCATGCAAGTCTTTCCAGGTTGTTCTGAAATCATCCTGCTGGTTGTTTCTTATAGAACAATGATATTCTTATTAGAACAATATTCTTAAAGAATAATAATTCTTATAGAACAATAACAATATATACCATAACTTATTCAGCCATTCCCCACCTGATAGGCATCTTCTCAGTTTCCAAATCCTTGCCACCACAGACAGGGCCACTACACACATTTTTTTTGCACATGTAACTCTTCAGCTTCAAATAGGGAAAAGTTGAGCTAGTATCTGGATAATAGATGGGCCCTATCACTGTTATATCATGTTCTCTTGTTTGTTTCATGAATATTATCTTTCATTCTCCCTCTGTCCCGGTGGTCTCTAGTATATTCTGATGACAAAATGACTTCTCTTTCTGCCTCCACTGATCTTTCACTCAGGTAGTTCTCACCATGCTCTGGTTTCCCCAATATGTGCTTAACAAATGATGCTCCCCTCTTGGCAATATAAAAAAATAGCAGTAGAACAACAGCCCTGAAATCAGGACCCGAGTTCAAATCTGGCCTCAGGCACTTAGCCTAGTGGGATGGTCCTGGTCAAATCACTTATCTCTATTTGTCTCCAAAAATAAAATAAAAAGAAATAGCAGGATCCTGTAGCTGAGCAATTTGGAGTGAAAGACTAGTGTTTAGATCCCCCCTCTGCCATTCACCAGCTGTGTTCTCACAAGCAAGTTGCTTCCTCTCCCTCAGCCTCAGTTTATTTCTAAGATGAGGGTGTTGGGACAAATTAACTTCTAAGGCCAGTTTCTAACAGGTTAGGATTTTAACCTGAGAACTTTATTTTGTGGTTTGCACAGAGTTTTAGAAAGTCTGACTTAGAAGTGTGTTTCATCAAGATTACACAGAATTGTTTATCTTTCCCCACTTTCCTCCCCTCCTTTATGGTTGGCACATTTTGTTCAGGTTATTCCCCACATTTGCCACTGGGAGCCAGCCTGGCCCTATCTCCCCCTGCCGAGTCATCGGAGTGCTTGGCAGGAGTTGGAGGGATGGAGAAGTGAGCCACTAGTGTGTTTTGCTGGCCGGGGAGGACAAAGGACTTACTCAGCTCGGACCCTGTGGAACCTTCATCTAGGGGCAGCTGGCCAGGGCTCACGGGGGCCTGCCTTTCTCACACTTCACCTTGTTTCCTTTCCATGTGGCTCATCGGAGTTGACCTGGGCTCATTCTCCTTCCCGACCACCACCAAACGAACCAATCTTTCCTCCCCATTTGGGTGAGACAGCCCCTGGGGTATTTTCTGCTTTGCCCACCCTCTGGGTATCGGCCCTGCCACCTGCTCAGAAGCAGAGAAGCTGTGTCCAGCTGTGTCTAGGCCCCATGTAGGGTTTGGTAGCTCCAGGTTTAGGGAATAACGGAGAATACCGCCCTTCAGTGATGGGCCGGTGGGCCATGGTCCAAAAGGGTTTCTGAAAGTGCCTGGTTTTGTTTGTTTTAGGGCAGCACCCAAGTCCTGGTGACCTACGGCGGAGATCCGATACCCAAAAGCCCCTTCGTGGTGGAGGTCGCTGCTCCTCTGGATTTGAGCAAGATAAAGCTCAATGGGCTGGAGAATAGTAAGTTGGCTCGTGTGGGCAAGGGGCCCCCTATGAGGTCTGCCAGAAAATGAGAAGCAGCACCCCAACTTATCTGAGGTTCACGACATGTAGAGGAGCTTCAGTGTGCGTTCTGCTTTTAGTGTGCTATGTCCTCATGACAAATCTGTTGCTCTTTATTCCCATTTGAAACTGAGACCTAGAGAAGTGAAGCTGGGGGTGACATGGGATTTGAACGCGGTTCTCTTAGATTCCCAGCTGGAACTTTACCCACTGTCTCATCCCCCACCATGCGGACCATTCTCTGCTCCTAGTAGCTCTTGAAGAGCCCTTTCATCATGAGGCCTTCTGGGTCCCTCCAGGCCCCCGAGCTCCAGCTGGGTGACCTCAGGGCACTGGCTGTGGAAGAGAGGAGGCTCTTTGATTCTTAGAAGGCCCCAGGGCTCCAGCTGTGGCACATCATCAGCCGTAACCTCTCAGGCCCTCTCCTCAAGACTCAGTTCCCTTATTAAGCACCTGCTGTGTGCTGGATTTTAAAAAATGAGCGGGCTCTGCCCTCAAGGAGTTTCCTTTTTCCTGAAGGGAAAACAAAATCTATATAATTAGGGGAAGAGTTGGTAGTCCCCCTGTGGGGATCAGGGTTAAAGGAGGGCTCCCCAGGTACATCCTGGAGGAAATCAGATTTTTAGGCGGTCCAAGCTGCATGCATGGCGTCCCTGGGGAGATATGGACAGATTCAGACGCTCCAGGGGATGCGGGGCACAAGAATCAGATGTCCTGCTGGTCTGTGTTGGGGTGGGTGGCGTGGTCAGGGAGCTTTGCCGTTGGGAGTTTCCTGTGTAGGTAGTTAGGGGTCTAGGTCCCTTCTTTCCAGAAAAGTATAGGCTTTTGTCCCCACAAAACAGGGTTATGGGGATGGACTCCCCTGGAGTTTCTTCCAAGATTTTATCTAGTTTTAACTCCATTGTATCCCTGATGTCGTGTACAGGGAATCTGCCCTTAAATCCAGGAAGTCCTGGTTCTGACCCATCCCTGCCTGTTCCATGACCTGCGTGAGACCCCTGACCCCCAATCTCATGTTCAGAGTAGGAGCTGGGCCAGGAATGGGCAGGAGTGGGGAGGGTCTCCCTCCCAGAGCACCTTCGTGCTCCAGCTGTGACCAGCCAGGGCTTCCTCTGGAGCCACCAGAACGTCCCAGATGCTTGTGCGTCACTGGCCACGTCTCTGTAAACTTCCCCTGACCATCCTGTTTCTGCACTTCTAGGAGTGGAAGTCGGAAAAGATCAGGAGTTCATGGTGGACACCAAAGGAGCTGGAGGACAGGGCAAATTGGACGTGACCATCTTAAGCCCCGCGCAGCAGGTGGTTCCGTGCCTCGTGGCCTCCGTCCCCGGCAAGGATTACAGCACTGCCAAGTACATCCCCAAGGAGGAAGGCCTGTATGCTGTGGATGTGAGCTACGATGGGAACCCCATTCCAGGCAGCCCCTTCACTGTGGAGGCCTCGCTCCCCCCCGATCCCACAAAGGTAACGCAGTTTCCTCACCCTTTCCTGGTTTGGAAATGTGGACTTTGCTGCAGTTTGGGTCCTCACGTCTCCTGAGTCTCCAGAACTCTGACTTGTCTAAACTCCTCTGGGATTTTATAACTTTGCTTTTCTCAGTTGTTGGTGACTTTGGAGACCACGAAAAGCCACCTGGCTTCCAGTATGCTTGGGTCACAGGCAGACCACCCACCTTTATACCCCCGCCCCCTCAAAGATGGGGAGGCTGTGCTTCCTTGCCCCCTGTACAATGAAAAAGGACAAGAGCAAGTTAGTTTTTTATTAAAGCTTTTTATTTGTATAACATATGTATGGGTAGTTCCCCAGCATTGATCTTTACAAAGCTTTCCATTACAAATTTTACCCCCAGTCCCCTCCCCTCCCCTAGATGGCAGGAAGTCCACTACATGTTAATAATGTTGAAATGCTTGACAAGTTATGCAAGAAAAATCCTATCTACAAGAAAAAAAAAAGAATCAGAGAAAGGCAACACAATGCAAGCAAATGTCAATAGAGATCATGAAAATGTTACGTTGTGGTCCATATTTCATGTCCCTCTTTCTGGGTGTATATGGCTTTCTTCAGTGAACAATTGGAACTGGTTTGAAACATTTCATTGTTGAAGAGAGCCATGTCCATCAGAATTGATCATCATATAGTCTTTTTGCTGCCATGTACAATGATCTCCTGGTTCTGCTCGTTTCGCTCAGCATCAGTTCATGCAAGTCTCTCCAGGCCTCTCTAAAATCATCCTGCTGGTCGTTTCTTACAGAACAATAATATTCCATAACATTCATGTACCATAATTTGTTCAGCCATTCTCCAATTGATGGGCACCCATTCAGTTTCCAGTTTCTAGCCACTAACAAAATTGCTGCCACAAACATTCTTGCACATGTGGGTCCCTTTCCTTCCTTGAAGATCTCTTTGGGATATAAGCCCAATAGAAACACTGCTGGGTCAAAGGGTATGCACAGTTTGATAACTTTTTGAGCATAGTTCCAGATTGCTCTCCAGAATGGTTGGATCTGTTCACAGCTCCACCAACAAGTGTCCCAGTTTGTTGAGCCCATCTCCATGGCTCTCCATGGCCTCGCTTAGTTCCCATGGTCCCATAAGAAACTGCCATTTACATCCCTATTCTGAAGACTGCATGTAGGTCCCCATTGTTGTCCCTCCTGCCAAGGTGATTCAGGTCACCATTCCTCTCCCACTATTGACCCTTGGATGAAAAAAATGACCCTGAAATAGAATGTTCAGCAGAAATGGGTCAGAATTTCAGTTGTTGGAAGAAACAGCAAAGAAACAAGTTGGGCTTCAGACGTATTTACATATGGCACCAATCTCTGATCTTATTGTTGCTTGGAGCTCCCGGTGAGGAAATTCCCTCCACCACTAACAATGCCCTACAGCACAGGTCTTGCTGCTTGTAGCCTTAGAGAATTGCCTGGAGGAAGGGGACAAAGGCATCAGGATACTAACCACCATTTTCCTGGAGCTCCAAGATGGTAACAAAGGGTCACACGGTCAGTACGCATCCAAGGAAGGATTTAATCTGCTCACTCTGTCTCTGGATTTTGCCTTTTTTCTACCATGCTTTGATGTCCTCAACAAGATACAGAATAAATTATAAAAATCATGACATTAAAAATTCAGTTAAGATTTTATAAAATGAGAATTGGTTAAAGAAATGAGAGAAAAGCCAAAGTAATATTTCAAACCCATAGAAATATCTAAGCAATGATTGTGGCTAAATAGCCATATGGGAAGACAATCAAAGCTTGGTAAATAACAGAAATAAGATTGAAGAAAAAGCCTTGGATGCAATCTGATTTAAACATTTGTGCCTATTACGGTCATTGATTTATAGTGTTTTTCTTTGCCCTTGCCTCTAAATCTCAATCTTTTCAGCATGTTTGAGCCCATAAATCGGACCCATGTTTGAGCCCATAAATCAGACCATTGGGGGGGCTGACCGATGGAGCTGGAACTCTGCTAATTCCAAGGGGGTGTATGGCGACTGATCCTGACTTCCCCCTCTTGTAGGTGAAAGCCCACGGCCCCGGCCTGGAAGCTGGCCTTGTGGGGAAGCCTGCCGAGTTCACCATCGACACCAAAGGAGCTGGCACGGGGGGCTTGGGTCTGACAGTGGAAGGTCCGTGCGAAGCCAAAATCGAGTGCTCAGACAACGGGGACGGCACCTGTTCGGTCTCTTACCTTCCGACAAAGCCCGGCGAGTACTTCGTCAACATCCTCTTTGAGGAGGTCCACATTCCGGGCTCTCCCTTCAAAGCAGACATCGAGATGCCCTTCGATCCCTCCAAAGTGGTGGCCACCGGCCCCGGTCTGGAGCACGGGAAGGTGGGAGAGCCCGGCGTGCTGAAGGTGGACTGCTCCGAGGCCGGGGCCGGGCTCTTGGGCATGGAAGCGGTGTCCGACGCCGGGGTCAAAGCGGACGTCCACATCCAGAACAACCAGGACGGCACGTACGCCGTGACCTACGTGCCTCTTGCCGCGGGCATGTACACGCTGACCCTGAGCTATGGGGGAGAGCAAGTGCCCCGATTCCCTGCCCGGGTCAAGGTGGAGCCCGCCGTGGATACCAGCAAGATCAGAGTCTATGGACCTGGCGTTGAAGGAAAAGGTAAGTCCCTCCTCCCAGAGCAGCCCGCCGCCTCCAGGGCGGCCGTCACCGAAATTTGAGCCTGATCCCCCATCAGGATCTAAGCAGGTGACATTTAAAAAAAACCTGGCTTCCCCGTCAAAACATTGACTTATGGCACATGGTTTTCCACAACAATACCCCGGAATATTGAGATTTGTTTGGGGTCAGTGATTAAAAATTGGATAGGAAGCGATCGATCGTGAGCTTGGGAATCATTTGTTATTCTGGAATGGGGGCGAGACTGATTTCATTGACCCAAGGCATTCCCAAGTGTGGAAACTCGTCCTAAGGCAGGGGTGCCTCCTCCTCTGTATTTCCAGTCTCAAGGAGTTGCCCAGAGCCAAGCTTCTTAAACTGGGGGGCTGCAACGCCATATGGGGTCCTGTAGCTGAACTGTGGGGGTTGCAAAAGTAGTGAACGTTTGATTTGTGAACCTGTTCTACATACCTACATGCCCAAATCACATAAAATTTCTTGGGCAAAAAGGAGTGTAAAAAAATACAGAAGTCCCGATCTAGGACCCCAAGAAGGTGGAGCAATTTGCCCGGCCTTGGACTGCGGTCTTCAGGACTCTGAGGTCCGTGGGTCACCCAGAACTACACACACGGGAGGACAGTGGCTAGATCTGCTCTTTCTTTGGGGCTTGATGGATGGCTTTACGACTGTTCTGCAGATGTGTTCCAGGAAGCCACGACCAACTTCACCGTGGACGCCCGCCCGCTGACCAAGGCTGGAGGGGATCATATTAAAGCCACCATCGCCAACCCGTCCGGGGCCTTCACGGACTACCTCCTCAAAGACAATGCAGATGGCACGTACGAGGTTGAGTTCACACCATTTGAAAAAGGTGAGCTGGCTTTCTCTAGTCCTACTGCGTTTTAAATAGATTTGATCCATCTTGGGCCTGTTTTCTTTGCTTTTTTAACCAGTGATTTTAACAGTTTTGACACTGGACCAGACTTTCTGTATTTAATGATATTTTCCAGAAAGCCCATGAAAAGTGACTCTGGAAGCCTGGAGGGACGCTGCGTTGTGCTGCGTCTAAAATATTTAGCCTAAATTTCTGTTCAGTTTCTATTTCAGCAAAATAATATAATAAATGGTGATAATAATATATTTTGGTTTTGAACTGGGACCTCCTGGTGTTGAAAGTCCCTCCACCGATGAAGCACAGCAACTCAGGACTTTGGCATTAGAGAGTTGCCTGGCACACTAAGGGATTAATTGGCTGGTTTGTAGACACACAGTTCTTCTACAGACAGGAACCCAGAGAAGGCTCAGTCTTCCTTGCTCTAATGTCATCCCTCTATCCATTATACCACACTGCCTTTTTTTTTTTTTTTTTTTCCTGCAAGGCAATTGGGGTTAGTTTATTGGTTCAGGATCATACAGCTAATAAGTATCGGAGGCTGGATTTGCACTCAGATCCTTCTGACTTCAGGGCTGGTGCTCTATCCCCTGGGCCATCTAGCTGCCCACTAAAGCACTGCCTTTTAATAATAATTTATAGTGTATTGAATTATTTATTAATAGCATTTATTTTTGTAATTCATATTTTAATAATGTAATAATTTATAACATAATATTAGTGATGGCAATGTAAAAAATTAAGAAAGACAATCACAGCACTGTGGCTAAGGATTTGACTTTGAAGTCAGAATGGAGTCCAGCCTTTGGTAGATATCATCCATGTGATCCTTGGGGGTAGGATGGGGCAGTAAGCCTCTCAGTGCTATAGATCACTGATGTCAACTTCAAAGATCAAATATTGACTTATGGAAAAACCACAAACTAACATTATCTAACCTGCATTATGTTTTTATTTATTTTATTGAACATTTCCCAATTTTATTTCAATCTGGTTCTTGCCCCTCTTAGGAGTTTGCTTTCGTGACTCAGATTACATACATTGCAGGAAGATGTTGACCTCCATTGCTAGAAGGGACTTTCTAATTGGGGAGTTCCCTCTCTCAACCCCATCGGAAGATCCAATCCCTGTCCCTGGTTGTAAGACAACATTACATAGAACTGTAGGACTTTTGAAGGCTTTATCTGTTGGATCTCCTGTCTTAACTACTCTGTGAGCCAGTTAATACTGTTATCATTTTCTGCAACTACTTATGAAGATAAGGAAACCAGTCTGGAGAAGTGTGCCTTGCCCCATCTTTATTCAGCTAGTAAATATCAGGATTAGGATCTGAATCTAAGTCTGCCATTATTCCATTTACCACTCAATGCTGATTTTGTGCTTCCCAATATGCTAAATTAGGTATATTCTTTTTCTAAGAAAAATTATTGACATCTTAAAACAATTTTCATTTCTGAATATGTTCTTTCCCCAGCCCCTACCCGGAGAACCATTCCTGATAGGGAAAAAGACTATTTTAAAACAGTTTTCATTTCTGAATATGTTCTTTCCCCATC
>JAJPUD010027730.1:1457-15308 GCA_023553655.1 Myrmecobius fasciatus | reverse complement strand
TTCCAAATGAACTTTGCTACTATTTTTTCTAGATCTGTAAGATAATTTCTTGGGAGTTTGATTGGTATGGCACTAAATAAGTAAATTAGTTTGGGTAGTATTGTCATTTTTATTATATTCGCTCGTCCTACCCATGAGCATTTTAAGTTTTTCCAATTGACTAGGTCTGATTTGATTTGTGTGGAAAGTGTTTTGTAATTTAGTTCATATAGTTCCTGACTATCCCTTGGCAGATAAATTCCCAAATATTTTATACTATCAACAGTTATTTTGAATGGAATTTCTTTTTGTATCTCTTGCTGCTGAACTTTATTGGTAATATATAAAAATGCTGATGATTTATGTGGATTTATTTTGTATTCTGCCACTTTGCTAAAGTTGTGAATTGTTTCTAGTAGTTTTTTAGTTGAGTCTCTAGGGTTATCTAAGTATACCATCATGTCATCTGCAAAGAGTGATAATTTGGTTTCTTCACTACCTACTCTGAAAAATCAGAATCTTTTTAAAAAAAATTCTTTTGGAAAACATTTCATTTGGCCTAATTAAAGTAGTTAGCAAAAGATCTAACAGTAAAATAAAGCAAACAAACAGATAAACAATAACAAACCTGCACAGTAAGAAAATACAGAAAAGGTAGGACAAAATGGTCTTTTTGTGTTTTTGTTTTCTCTTTCCTCAACTGAGTGACCCTCACTCCCTTCCTGAAGTTTTGGCTAAAGATATGTAATCTCTTGCAGATAATTTGCTACTTTGGAGTAGCCTTCTTTGGATAATATAGCAAAGAATCTTTCCATCTACCTAATGTCTTCAGGCTCAATTTTTTCTTTGGACCCATTTTAGCCTTTTTGTCACTGATCTGACCTTATCTTTTCTGCCTCAAGGTTTTAAACACTGAAGCCAAGGGAATATGGATTCATCATCTATGTTAAGGTTAGCTGTTCATTTATTTTCTGTCCCCTACCTGCAATTCCATCCCTCTCATCTCCTCATTCTTTCATGAAACTAAGTAGCCTAGGAAAATACACAGAAGCAAAATCCATTCCTTGGGACAAGGTCATTGTAGGCTCAACTTTCCTAGCC
This sequence comes from Myrmecobius fasciatus, assembly GCA_023553655.1. NCBI lineage: Eukaryota > Metazoa > Chordata > Mammalia > Dasyuromorphia > Myrmecobiidae > Myrmecobius > Myrmecobius fasciatus. Next base: position 14,228 of record JAJPUD010027730.1, on the reverse strand, counting down.
TTTAATCACTTTCATGTATTTACTAGCTATTCTCCACACCCTCAAAAGATCTAGAGAAACCTCTAACTTTTTTCCTATGGAAAAAAAAAACAGATTCATTATTATTTGTTCTTAAGTAGATGGCATTTCTCAAGTCCTATTAAAAATGGCTTGACTAACCAATTATGCTTTCTACCATGTTTATTTCCTGAAAAACATTCTTTTTCTTTGCTTTATTGTGATTATAGTTATCAGATGCTAAGGTTAATTCTATTATGGGCAGTGACAAACACTTCACTCATGCAAAATGCTAGGTATACCCTATCTGGTATTGTTAACTATAACAGGGAAAGGTAGAAATAATCCAGAGATGCAGTGAAAGCAAGAGCATGCATTTGTCTCACAGGACTAGATATTTGCTTTGTTTTAGATTTATTCATAAAACATAATTCAGCAGCATAGTTAAATGGCAAAGGATGATTTCTTTTGTTCCCTTTCACTAAAATATCAAATTGTATTAACAAAATTAAAACAAATTGAAAGATTGCTTGAAAATAGTTCTCTCCTTTCCTGTCATTTCTTTTTCTTTTCTTTCTTCTCTTTTCCACTCTTCTCCTCTCTTTTCTTCTTTCCTCTACTCTCCTCTCCTGTCCTGTCCTGTCCTGTTCTGTCCCATCCTATTCTGTCTTGTCCTGTCCTCTCCTATTCTCTCATCTCCTCTTCTCTCCTTTTTTCCTTTTCTCCTCTCCTTTTTTTACTTTTTTTCCTCTCCTCTTCTCAGTCTTCGTTCTCTTCTCTTTTCTTCTCTTTTGATCTCTCATCTTGGACAAGGGTGAGGTCCAACCCTTTTTTTTCCATGAATAAAATATAGATAATTTTGGAGAGCAGAGGAAGAAAGACTTCTTCAGAATAGTAAATGTATCAAATTATGGGCTACAAAAGTGGGCATCTCCTGAAGAGATTTGTATGAACTGATGCTAAGTGAAATTATCAGAACCAGGAGATCATTATACATGGCAACAACAAGACTATATGATGATCTATTCTGATGGACATGGCTCTCTTCAAAAATGAGATGTTTCAAACCAGTTCCAATTGTACAGTGATGAAGAAAGCCATGTAAATCCAGAGAGAGGCCTATGGGACCTCAACATAGCATTTTCACACTTTCTGTTGATGTTTGCTTGCATTTTGTTTTCCTTCTCAGGTTTAGTTTTTTTTTCTTTTTTTTCTTCTTGCAGTTCCGATTTTTCTTGCACAGCAAGATAACTGTATAAATATGCATACATATATTGGATTTGTCATATATTTTTAACATAGTTAACATGTATTGGACTACATGCCATCTAGGGGAGGGGGGAAAGGGGAAGAGAGAAAAAATGGAATAGAAGGCTTTGCAAGGGTCAGTGTTGAAATATTACCCATGCATATTTTGCAACTAAAAAAGCTTTAATAAAAACAAACAAACAAACAAAAAAGTAGGCATCTGAATAGAACTGTGCACTAAAGAAGGAAGGGGCAGCACTAAGTTCTAAAAAGTAGTGGTTCCTACATGGACAATGTATAATAACAGATTCTTTCTATCCACATCTATGCATCTTTAGTTTTTCTTATTTTTGCATTTCCTTTTCTTTTTCTTTCCTTCCTTTTCTACTACAAGAAAAAAAGTGTCATTAGAATCACTCCTTTGATAAAACCAAATATGAGAAAACAGTTACTTAATTGTTTTAACATTTTTGTTCTATCATTATTCAGTCATGTGTGGATCATTGTGATTCCATTTGGGGTTTGCTTGGCAAAGATGCTAGAGTGGTTTGCTATTTTCTTCTCCAACTGCTTTACAGATCAGGAAACTGAGGCAAACAGAGTTAAGTAAATTGCCGCTGGTCCACATTTAATAAGCATCTGAAGCCAGAGTTAAAATGAGTCTTAATTCCAAGTGCAGTAATCTATCTACTAGCTTCTCTATTTTAGTATAAATTAAATATGTTAAATATTCAAATTAGGAATGAAACATATAGGTCCAGAAATTTATCTTTAGTTTGAGATATGTTAGGTAATCAGTTTCATTTAAGATAAATAGGTCAGGAGATGTCAGAAATGTGTTTACTTTTACAACTCTTATTATTGTATAATGTTAGTTCAAAACAAAAGGTAGTAATAAAACAATAAAATAATCGACAATTATAGTATTCCCAGACAAACAGGTAGTAAGAGTGTACACTCATGTTACTAAAACATATGTGGAGATACATATTTAAGAAACATGAATAAAAATTTCTCATGGAGGCAACCTATGGTTTCCTGTGGTTGGCCTTTCTTCTTTTCAGGTATATTTAATTGATATATTTCTTTAGCAATGCTTGCTACATTTTTCCTCTAACCTGAGAGTGTTAGTGTTTGGAGATCACATATCTGGGGGGGGGGTTATACCTCTGACAACCTCTAAAATGTTTAATTCCTCATCTGTTAATATTTATGGGCAAATTGAAATCATTTTCCTTGTCAGATGCTCAGGTGCTTTAAATAAAGCACTTTGTGATTGTTCCATCTAATATAACTTCTCTTTACTGTGAAACGGAGTCTAGGTCACATAGAACCTGCAGCATATGAAGTTGAATGAAGAACCAAACATGAAAATTTTATTGGTTTTTAAATTAAATTTAACATTTATATAAATATTTAATAGAAAATTTATTTTATATAATCTTCTTAATTGGAATTTTTATAATTGGCTAAATATATTTCTCAGTATTTTTGAAGAGGAAGGGATATTTGAATTGAGTTGCAATCTCTCATCACATCATCATGGCCAAAGATTTTTAAAATTCATTTTTATTCTTTGAATAGAATTATAAATATTACCTATAAATTATATAATGTTAATTCACATTTATATAAATTTTGAGATGTGTGAATTATCTTCCTCATAGTAACTTTGAAACACAGAATGTATTTTTATGCCCATTGTACAAAGAAGGAATCTGGGACGCTGGGGCACTACATGATTTGTAACTGGTAGCAGAACCATTAAACTAAGTCTCTGAAGTGGGATTCAAACCACGTGTCCTTACTCTGTCACAAATTCTTCTACTATGTCACATTTCCTTATGCTTTGGATCAAAATAGATTCCATTTTTTTTTTGCAGAATAATGAATCTTTTATAGAAAGTCAATAAATGCTAATTAGAATTGTGACCTTATATTTTCATTCATTTGGAGTAGTAGAAACAAAATGATAGATTATAATCTTGTAGCATTATACCCTGATTAGGCCACACCAGGTATATTTTGTTCTGTTGTAGGAGCCCTTATCTATCCCCCCTTCCAATGTTCCCCCATTGTGATGTTACCCACTATTAATATATCTTCACATGCTCTGTATATATATCTCGTATAAATTTAAATATATTTGCTCTCCCATTATTATGTACATTTCTCAAAGGAAAAAAAAACAAATTTATATATATATATATATATATATATATATATATATTGCCCTTGTCTTTTGTTTTGTATCCCCAATACTTCATATAATGCATAGCATATAATAAATACTCATTGAATGTTTGTTAAGTTGAAAATTAGGAATGTGATAACATGAGAAGGGTGATAAGGATACTTGAACTTATGCCCCAGTTGAATATGGGTGAATTCATTTAGCAGGTGGAAGAAAAAGTTCAGATAATACCTGTCTCTCCTAATTTAAAAGGCTTGCTTCCATTTGAGGAAAACAAAGGGGAGGAAACTTGCTTTTTACTGATCCAGGGGGGAATTAATTAGAGAATTATGTGTGAGTTGCAGAGACAGATTTATTCTCAATATAAGGAAAAACAATATCTTTCTAGCAGGTGTAGCTCTCCAAAGATAAAATTAAATGACTAAAACAAGCAAACAATCCCCCTTCATTAAAGGTCTTTAATAGAAAGTTTTAACAGAAAAATTATAATTTTTTTAAAAATTATAATTAAATATAAGACATGACATGAAAATTATGCTCAGGGACAGCTAGATGGCACAGTGGATAGAGAACCAGCACTGAAGTCAGAAGAACGTGAGTTCAAATCTGGTCTCAGTCACTTAACACTTCCTAGCTGTGTGACCCCAGGCAAGCCACTTAGCTCCAATTGCCTCAGCCAAAAAGAAATAAAAAGAAAAGAAAAGAAAATTAATGCTCAGTTTTAGCTGGGACTACACCTCATCTTTCTAAACTGTGGGTTGTAAGCCCATATAGGGTCTTTTTTTTTTTTTTTTTAACTAACATCATCTATGTTTTATTGTGGATTTCTTTCTTTCCAATTACATTTTAATCTGGATCAGCCCAGCGGAGTGCTTGTTCTCCATTCTGAATTGTGTAAAGTTGAGCAAGAGCTGTAATCTGGAAGAACGCCTTCCCAATTTTGTTATATTCCTAAGATTTCTCTCTTATGTGATGAAAGTCCTGCATTTGGGATATTTGTAGGGTTTCTCTCCAGGGTGAGTTCTCCAATGTCAAGTCAGTGCTGTGCTTCAGGAAAAGGCTCTCCCATAATCGCTCCAGGGTGAATGATGGGTTGTTGCAAGATGTGGCTTTTGAGAGAATGCCTTTCTGCATACACTGCATTCATGAGGTCTTATTCTGGTGAGTTCTCCGATGCTTAGAAAGGTTAGAGCTCGACTGGAATGTCTTCCCACATTCACTGCACCTATAGGGTTTCTCTCCAGTATGAGTTCTCATATGTCAAGTCAGTCCTGTGTTCGAGGAAAAGGCTTTCCCACAAACACTGCATTTAAAAGGTTTCTCTCCAGTATGAATTCTCATATGTTGAGTCAGTGCTGTGCTCCAGCCAAAGGCTTTCCCACAATCACTGCATTTAAAAGGTTTCTCTCCAGTATGAATGTTGAAGTGTTGTAAAAGAATTGACCTCTGGGCAAAGATCTTCCCACATTCAGGGCATTCATAGGGCTTCTCTCCAGTATGAGTTTTCATATGTTGAGTCAGTGCTCGGCTGCAGCCAAAGCCTTTTCCACAATCACTGCATATAAAAGATTTTTCTCCAGTATGAATCCTAAAATGTTGTAGGAGATATTCCTTTTGGCGGAAGGTCCTTCCACATTCGGTACATTTGAAAGGTCCCTCTCCAGTATGAATGCTGTAATGTTGTAGAAGTTTTAATTTCAGCGAGAAGGCCTCTTCACATTCACTGCATTTATATTTGTCTTGACACTGAATACTAGTGTGTTGAGTAAGATCTGTCTTCTGACAGGATGTCTTCCCACATTTAGTCAATTCAGAACACTGCTTTCCTGTATGAGTTCCCTGATGTACAGTAAGTTCTTTATTTGGGAGGAAAGAATTGCCACTTTGGAGAAATTTCTTTTCAGCACGACTTCCAGGTTTGTTAATGTCATCAGGATCATTACCGAAGGTTTCCTCACGTTGACTAACTTCAGAAGAGTTCTTTTGTGAATAGATTTGATTATGTTGCTTTTGGTCTAACTCCGGGGTGAATCTCCTTCTCTCATTAGCTCTGGTTTTATCTATTATTATAGATAGCCCCTGTTGTGGAAGGATTGGCTCTGGCCTAGAGGTTTGGCTGGATTTACAGTCTTCAGAGGCTCTGACTTCATCAGCAGTTTCCATCTGGATGACTTTTTCTTGTCTAGAATATGTCTCCTCATTGCTTTGCTCTTTCTTTAATCTGCCATAATACTCCCAGGCTTTCCCCATCTTGGAGATGCACGGGTCATCCCACGAAAGAGTTGGCTGGGATAAGCCTTCCATAGAAATATGTATCTTTGGAGTTGACTCCGTGGTATCCCAGTCTGGAAGAGCTATGGCTGGAGAAGACCTCAGGACCAGAAATGTCAACGGGGGACCACAAACGAGCCTGTTTTCAGGGGGCCCACAGATGGAGGAGGTGTCGGGGACACACTCACCTGACCAGATGATTCTTAGGACACTACCTGTTGGAATCCCGCTGGCTTCCCCTGACTCCAGCTGAGAGATCACATCCATGCTGGAATCTGTAAGGCTCAGGCAAACCAGGTTCCTGTAGTTCTCCAGCATCACCTCCCAGTAAAGCTCCTTCTTGGAGGTGTCCAGGTAGCCCCACTCCTCCCAGGTGAAGTCCACGGCCACATCCTTGAATGTCACTGATTCCTGAGGGGAGCTGGTGCTAGGAGTCTGGGGGCCCATCCTGGCCTCCTTCCTGCTCCCCGCTTTTGTCTGCGCCTGGGTCCGGGAGGCCTTTGAAAGCCAAAAAACATTCCCAGATCCCACCAAAACATTCGTAATTGCCAAGTCAATTTGAGAGATTATAAATTGTCCTTAATCGCCCATTCTGGACGTCCTCCACAGGTCCTGTAAGTCTGGTGTTCTTCAGCCTCCAGACTGCAGTCTCAGTCATCTGTAATGTCTGGTAAGATCCTTGCCACTCTGCTTCTTTCAGGACTTAGTAAGAGCCCATTCTCCTTCAAACTGCAGACTCCCAAGGTGTTGTCCAGGTCAGCAATCCTTGTTTCCTAAGGGCTTGAGGCCATCCCTCCTAAGCATCCTCCTGCCCCTCCCCCCAACATTCACAGCCTAGTCACAAAGTTCAGGGTTCCCGTCTGCCCTGGGACAGATTTGGTGCTAGATGGGTTGCGGTGGAACCATTATGTTCCCCAGAGCCAGCCTTGGGCCCTTTTTCTTCCCCCAGCATTACACACTGCAAATTGGCAAAGGTGACAAAAATTAGTGATGGTCATTACTGGAGGAGCTGTGGGATCCCATATAGGGTCTTACAAATAATTGTGGACATCATGAAATTATGTTTTCAGTAAATTATTTATATACCTATTTTGTATCCTTATATACATGGAATCACATAAAAAATTGTTTAATGAAAATGGATCATGAGTGCAAAGAGCTTAAGAAGCCTTGAACTAGGTAGCCATTTAGATCCCTTACAACCCTGAAATTCTGAAAATGTTTTCTTTTTTACAGTATTTTCTTCCTTCGTTTCTTCCTCCCTTCCTCCCCATCTTCAATTAAAAATGTTTAAAAGGAAGATATAAAATGGAAGAAATGAATTAATTGATCTCACACTGCTTAAAATAATTATTATTTTAATTACTATACCTACTTTACAATTCATAAATGATTGACTTATTGTGTGAACTATTTTCTTTCTTTGTAATTTTTTAATTTTTAAAATTTTATTTTTAAAGCATTTTATTTGCAAAACATATGAATGGGTAATTTTTCAACACCGACCCTTGCAAAGTTTTCTGTTCCAAATATTTCCCTCTTTCTTTCCCCTAACTCCCTTCCCTAGATGGCTGACAGTTCAATATATGCTAATTATGTTAAATATATGATAAATCTAATATATGTATACATATTTATAGTTATCTTGCTGCACAAAAAAAATAGTATCTAAAAAAAACTGAGAAGGAAAACAAAATGCAAGCAAACATGAACAGAAAGCATGATAATGCTATGTTGTGGTCCATACTCAGATCCCACAGCCCTCTCTTTGGTGTATATGGTTTTCTTCATCACTGAACAATTGAAACTGGTTTGACTCATTTCATTGTTGCAGAGAGCCATGTCCAAAGGAATTGATCATCATATGATCTTGTTGTTGCCATGTAAAATGATTTCCTGCTTCTGCTCATTTCACTAAGCATCAGTTCATGTGAATCTCTCCAGGCCTCTCTGAAATCGTCCTGCTGGTCATTTTTTTTTTATTAAAGCTTTTTATTTGTATAACATAGGTATGGGTAGTTCCCCAACATTGATCTTTTCAAAGCTTTCCATTACAAATTTTACCCCCAGTCCCCTCCCCTCCCCTAGATGGCAGGGAGTCTACTACATGTTAATAATGTTGAAATGCTTGAGAAGTTATGCAAGAAAAATCCTATCTACAAGGAAAAAAAAAGAATCAGAGAAAGGCAACACAATGCAAGCAAATGTCAATAGAGATCATGAAAATGTTATGTTGTGGTCCATATTTCATTTCCCTCTCTCTGGGTGTATATGGTTTTCTTCAGTGAACAATTGGAACTGGTTTGAGACAATTCTTTGTTGCAGAGAGCCATGTCCATCAGAATTGATCATCATGCAATACTGTTGTAGCTGTGTATGATGATCTCCTGGTTCTGCTCGTTTCACTCAGCATCAGTTCATGCAAGTCCCTCCAGGACTCTCTGAAGTCGTCCCGCTGGTCGTTTCTTACAGAGCAATAATATTCCATAACACTCATATACCATAATTATTCAGCCATTCTCCAAGTAATGAGCATCCTTTCAGTTTCCAGTTTTTAACCCCTGCAAAAAAGGTTGCCACAAACATTGTGGGTCCTTTTCCCTTCTTTAAGTTCTCTTTGGGATATAGACCCAGTAGAAACACTGCTGGGTCAAAGGGTATGCACAGTTTGACAACTTTTTGAGCATAGTTCCAAATTGCTCTCCAGAATGGTTGGATTCATTCACAGCTCCACCAACAATGTATCAGTGTCCAGTTTTCCCACATCCCCTCCAACATTTGCATCTTTTCCTGTCATCTTAGCCAATCTGACAGGTGTATAGTGGTAACTCAGAGTTGTCTTAATTTGCATTTCTCTGATTAATAATGATTTAGAACACCTTTTCATATGATTAGAAACCCTTTTCATTTCTTCAACTGAAAATTGTCTAGTCATATCCATTGACCATTTATCGACTGGAGAATGGTTTGATTTCTTATAAATTTGAGTCAATTCTCTATATATTTTAGAAATGAGACCTTTATCAGAACCCTTAAATATAAAAATGATTTCTCAATTTATTTCTTCCCTTCTGATCTTGTCTGCATTAGTTTTGTTTGTACACAAAATGTTTAGCTTACTATAATCAAAATTATCTATCTGGCGTTCAATTATGAGTTCCAGTTCTTCTTTGAACACAAATTTCTTCCTTCACAGATATGACAGGTAAACTATTCTATGTTCCTCTAATTTGCTTTTAATATCACTATCACTCTTTATTTTTAAATCATGAACCCATGTAGATCTTATCTTTGTATGTGGTGTTAGGTGTGAGCCAAGCCCTAATTTTTTCCATAATAGTTTCCAATTTTCCAAGCAGTTTTTGTCAAATTTTGAGTTCTTATCCCCAAAGCTGGGGTCTGAGTTTATGAAACACTAGATTACTATAGTTATTGTCTATTTTGTTCTGTGATCCTATCCTATTCTACTGATTGACTACTCTGTTTCTTAGCCAGTACCAAATGGTTTTGATGACTCCTGCTTTATAATATAGTTTTAGATCTGGTACAGCAAGGCCATCTTCATCAGCCTTTTTTTTTCATTAATTACCTTGAAATTCTTGGCCTTTTGTTTTCCAGATGAACTTTGTTAACTATTTTTTTCCTAGATATTTAAAATAAATTCATAGGTGTTTGATTGGTAAGGCACTAAATAAGTAGACTAATTGAGATGATATTATCATTTTTATTATATTTGCTCAGCTTACCCATGAACACTTGATAAAAGTGATTAGGTATGATTTTTCCAAGTGATTAGGTATGACTGTTTGTGTGGAAAGTGTTTTTTTAGTTATGTTCATATAGTATTTGACTTTCCTTTGGCAGATAGATTTCCAAATATTTTATACTATCGACAATTATTTTGAATGCAATTTTTTATTTGTATCTCTTGCTTCTGGAATTTCTTGGTAATATATAAAAATACTGATGATTTATGTGATTTATGTTATTTATTTTGTATCCTGCATCTTTGCTAAAGTTTTTAGTTGATTCTCTAGGGTTCTCTAAGTATACCATCATATCATCTGCAAAGAGTGATAATTTGGTTTCCTCATGACTTACTCTAATTCTTTACCTCTTTTTTCTTGTCTTATTGCCAAAGCTAATATTTCTAATACAATACTTAATAGTAATGGTGATAATGGGCAGCCTTGTTTCACTCTTGATCTTATTGGGAATGGTTCTAGTTTGTCCCCATTACATATGATGCTTGCTGATGGTTTTAAATACATGCTACTGATCATTTTAAGGCAAAGTCCATTTATTCCTATACTCTCTAGTGTTTTAGGTGTTGGATTTTATCACATGCTTTTTCTGTATTGAGATAATCATATGATTTTTGTTACTTTGGTTACTGATACAGTCTATTTTGCTGATCATTTTCCTAATATTGAACCAGCCTTGCATTCCTGGTATAAATCCTACTCGGTCATAGTGTATTATACTGGAGATGACTTACTTTAATCTCTTTGCTAATATTTTATTTAAGATTGTGGCATCAATATTCATTAGGGAAATTGGTCTATAATTTTATTTCTCTGTTTTCACCATACTTGTTTAGCTATCAGCAACATATCTGTGTCATAAAAGTAATTTTGTAGGACTTCTTCTTTCTCTATTTTTTCAAATAGTTTATATAGTATTGGAATTAATTGTTCTTTGAATGTATGTTAAAATTCACACATAAATCAATCTGGCCCTCGAGATTTTTCATCCTCTAGAGTTGCTTGTCTTTTAGGTCTGTTCTTCACTCTCCCCTTAAAAGTTTTCTATGTTGAAAGTTCTTTTTGTTTTTATTTATTTATTTATTTATTTTTTAAGGATTGAGGTCTATTCAAAGCAAAGTGGTTACAGCTGCTTTAATTTGCCCTGTGGTAGTTCTGTTGATTGATTTCTGGTGCTGAGTAATAGTGGCCAAGGCCACCATTTTTCCTGGGCTTGGTGGTTACAATTTACATTTTACAAAAGGCAAATCTGCCAAAGCACTTGCAATCAGGACAGAGTAGCGTAAGAGGCTCACAGAAAATTCCAAGATACTTGGAAACTGCAATCTTCTGACTCCCATCCTGGCTTCCTGCCTTAGTCTCCCCAAGGTGTGGTCTGTCCTTGGCATACTGTCCCCCTGCCTTTTTGAAACAGACCTGTTCTAAAGTTCATCCAAGGTAATTTCTTCTAGAAATGTGTTGCACTCCAAATACTTGTGGTGCTTTAACTCCAAAACTATTTTAGAAGCTTAATCTGCTGTAGGTTTGAGAGAAGATAAAAGAAGGTTACAAATCTCCTTTCTGCCATCTTGGCTCCACCTCCCTCCCCTTCCCCCCAGGATATAAATCGTTGTTGGTCATAGTATCTTTTCCTAAAGACGAGTTTCTGTAGTATATTTGCTAATATTTTATTTAGGATTTTTGCATCAATATTCATTAAGGAAATTAATCTATAATTTTCTTTCTCTGTTTTCACTCTACTTGGCACCCATATCAGCACCATATTTGTGTCATAATGGGAATTTTCTAGAAATCTTTCTTATCCTATTATTTCAAATATTTTGCATATTTTTGGAATTAATTATTCTTGAAATGTTTGGCAGAAATTACATGTAAATCCATCTGGCCCTGGAGATTTTTTCTTAAGGAGTTGATTAATAGTTTTTTCTAATACTTTTTTTCTAAAATGGGACAATTTAAGAAATTCATTCCCTCCTCTTAATTTGTGCAAACTATATTTTTGTAGATATTCTTTCATTTCATTTAGGTTATGAAATTTATTGGCATAAAGGTGAGCAATGTAACTCCTAATTATTCCTGTAATTTTTCTTCATTGGTAAAAAGTTCTCCCTTTTCATTTTTGAAACTAACAATGTGAATTTCTTCTTTCCTTTTTCTAATCAAATTAACTGAAGTTTATCTATTTTCTTGTTTTTTTTTCCTCTAAACCAAGTCTTTATTTCATTTGTTAATTTAATAATTTATTATTTACAATTTTGATATTTATTAATTAATTTAATTGTATTAATCTTTTATTTTCAGAGTTTCAAATTTGGCATTTAATTGAGAGTTTTTAATTTGTTCTTTTCCTACCTTTTTTAGTGGCAAGCCCAATTTATTGATCTTCTCTTTCATTACTGTATGCAAGTAAAAGCAGACATATAAAATTTCCCCTAGTAACTGCTTTGACTGCAGCCCACAATTTTTGGTATGTTATCTCATTGTTTTCATTCTTTTGGATGAAATTATTGTGTCTATGATTTGCTGTTTCACTCATTAATTCTTTAGGATGAGATTATTTAGTTTCAAATTATTTTTTGCTGTATTTTCTCCTGGTTTTTCATTGCATTTCATTTTAATTGCGTCATCATCTGAGAAAAAATGCATTTACTATTTCTGCCATTTTGTATTTGACTTTGAAGTTTTTATGCCTTAATATTTGTTCAGTTTTTGTGTAGGTTCCATCTACTGTCTTTCTTTCTCCATTTAATTTTCTCCAATTTTCATCCCTAACTTTTACAAAATTCTATTTACTTTCTTAAGTTTTTTTTTTCTTATTTATTTTGTGGTTCGATTTATTTAGTTCTGAGTGAGCAAGGTTAAGATCCCTTACTAGTCTACTTTTGCTCTCTATTTCTTCTTGCAGCTCTCTTACCTTCTCCTCTAGGAATTTGGATGCTATACCACTTGGTGCACATATGTTTAGTATTGCTATTACTTCATTGTCTATGGTAGATTTAAGTAGGATGTAGTTTTTTCCTTATCTCTTTTAATTAGACCTATTTTTGCTATTGTTTGATCTTAGATCAGAATCATTACACCTTTTTCCCTCTCTCTTTCTTTTTACCTCAGCTAAAGCATAATAGATTTTTCTTCAGCCTTTTACTTTTACACTAAATGTAACACTTTGCATTAAATGAATTTCTTGTAAACAGCAAATTGTAGGATTATGGCTTTTAATTCAGTGTGCTATCTGCCTCGATTTTATGGGACAGTTCATCCCATTCACATTCACTGATAAAACTACAATCTCTCTAT
>JAJPUD010027729.1:0-15308 GCA_023553655.1 Myrmecobius fasciatus | reverse complement strand
TTTGTTTACCTCCTTAATTTCTTTCTTATTTATTTGTGGTTTGATTTATCTGAGAGAGCAGGGTAAGCATCTCCCCCTAGCTGTCTATATCTTCTTGCATCTCTCTTAATTTCTCTTGTAGGAATTTGGATGCCATACCACTTGGTGCATATATGTTTAGTACTGACATTGCTTCATTATCTATGATGCCCTTTCCTAAAATATAGTTTCCTTCCTTTTCTCTTTTAATTAAATCTATCTTTACTTTTACTTGAGATCAGGATTGCTACCCCAGCTTTTTGTTGTTGTTGTTCACCTGAAACATAATAGATTCTGCTCCAGCCCTTTACCTTCACTCTGTATGTATCACTATACTTTATATGTGTTTCTTGTAAACAACATACTGTAGGATTCTTGCTTTTAATCCAGTCTGCTATCCACTTCCATTTTATGGGAGAGTTCATCCCATTCACTTTCACAGTTAAAATAACTAAATCTGTATTTCCTGCCATCTTATTTATCCAAATTTATGTTTTTCTCTTTTCTTTCCCGTTTCCCTCCTCCTCAGTATTTTGCTTTTGATGACCACCTCCCTCAAACAGTCCTCCCCCTTTAGAACCCCTCCTCCTTTTTACACCTTTCCCCTAATTCTTCTATTTTCCCTTCTATGAGTCTTTCCTTTTCTTTTCCCCCTTCTTTCCCACTTCCCTATAAAGTGGCATGTTTGTCTGTGAAATCAAATGTCTAATATTTTCTCTTAGAGCCAAATCTAATGAGAATAAGATTCATACAATGCTCACCCCGTCCCTTCTTTCCCTCAATTATAATAGGTTTTCTTTGCCTCTTCATGAGATGTAATTTCCCTTATTTTTTCTCCTTTTTCCTCTTTTTTCCAGTATGATCCCCTTTCTACCTCTAATTTCTTTTTCATATTATCAAAATAAAATCGCACTATACACTCATTCTCTAAGTATACCCATAATAAAAATATAGTGCTCAAGAGTTCTTCTCTTTTTACATTTTTTTGAGTTCTTCTCTTGAGTTCTGTGTTTGGAAGTCCATTTTTTTGTTCAGATCTTGTCTTTTCATTACAAATAGGTGAAATTCACCTATATCATTAAATGTCCATCTTCTTTCCTGAAAGATAATGCTCATTTTAGCTGGATAGCTTATTCTTGGCTGTAATCCAAGTTCCTTTGCCTTTCAGAATATTAGATTCCAGGCCCTTTAATCCTTTAAGGTGGAAGCTAATAGATCTTGGGTGATCTTAATTGTGACTCCTTGTTATTTAAATTGTTTCTTTCTGGCTGCTTGCAAAATCTTTTCCTTGTTGTGATAGTTCTGAAGTTTAGCCACAAAATTCCTTGGGGATTTAATTTTGGGATCTGTTTCAGGAGGTGATCAGTGAATTCTTCTGCTGGCTATTTTACCTTCTCATTTGAATACATCAGGGCAGTTTTCTTTTATGATTTCCTGTAAGGTGGTGTCTAGGTTCTTTTTTTCATCATGGCTTTCAGGAAATCCAACAATCCTTAAATTGTCTCTCCTAGATCTATTTTCCAGGTTATTTGTTTTTCCTAGGAGATATTTCATATTTTCTCCTATTTTTTCACTTTTTTTTATTTTTGTTTGACTGATGCTTGAGGTCTCATTGAGTCATTCACTTCCATTTGTTCAGTTCTAATTTTTAATGTATTATTTCCTTCAGTTGCCTTTTTTAAGCTGCTTTTTTTAAAAAAAATTGAATTTTTTTGATCATTGCAGTCTTTTTCCATTCCACCATTTTTTTTTCAGTGAATTGATGTCTTTTTCATATCTCTTTTGTAGGGCATTATATGCTTTTCCTATTCCTTCTTGCAATGATCTCATTTCATTTCCCCATTTTTTTCTAACTCTCTTTTGAGATTTTTTATTCAGTCTTCCAGGAAAGCCTTGTGAAATGGGTACCAGGTCATGTCTCACTTTGTGGCTTCCTCTGGAGTTATCTTTAGGCACCTTAGGATCTGGGGTCTGTTCTTCTTGCTCTCCATAAAAACTGTCTATGGTGAGAGTTCTTTTTTTTTGTTTGTTTGTTTTTTATTCATTTTTTAAGGCTTAAACTCTGTTCAGAGCAAAGAAGTGACAGCTGCTTTAATTTACCCTGGGGCAGTTCTGCTGATTGATTTCCAGTGCTGGCTAATGGAAGCTAGGTCTAGCTTTTGCAGCACTCAGTTGTTTATAATTTACCTTTTACAAAAGGCAAATCTGCCAAACCACCTGCTTTTCAACCAGGGTAGAGTGGCAAAGAGGTTCACAGAAGATTTCCAGGTGCTTAGAAACTGCCACGGTCTGAATCTCAGCCCCGGCTTCCTGCCCTCTCTCCCTATCCTGCAGGCTGGGCTCAGCAGACTGTCCCCCTGCCTGTTTGAAACATAACTTCCTCTGGGAATGTGTTGGTACTCCAAATATTTGGAGGTGCTTTGACTCCAAAACCAGTTTAGAGGCTTAATCTGCTGTCACTTTGAGAAAAGGTCAGAGTACATCATGGAGAGTCATGTCTGCCTTCACCATCTTGGCTTCGCCATCTTGGCTCTGCCAAAAATTTAAAAATTCTTTTTCTTAGGCTAAGGATTATTTTTTCCCTTCCTATTTTATCATATAATAGCAGTGCACATAAAATTTTGAAACCTATTTTGTACTTTGATGCTGCAGATATATGTACAAAAGGATTGTGTAGAATATTTACTACTAAGATTAATTCACTATTTGGTGGTTCCCTCTTATTAATTGAATGTTGTGATTAATTACTATTAGTCTGAAGGGATTTATACCTAGGGAATAATTCAACACCTGCTTCTCAATCTGACAAATGTATGTTCTATATACAACAAAATTTTTCTTAAAATCCTTGAGAAATTGAATTATATGGCTAATAAATTAAAGGATTATAGTATAAGAACAAGATAGGAATTAGAAGTTATCTAGATATCCCATTCCTTGTTTTAAAGAGGAATAAACTAAAGTTTAATTGATCAACACACCTTTATTAAGTATCTGAGCCAGGCATTCTCACAGGCACCAGAGAATTAAAAATAAAAAAAAAAAGAGAATGTATATGGCTTTTCCAGGTCTTGTGGGTCTTTAATGGTAGAGGTCAGATTCTCATCCAAGATGCAGTCTTTTCTCCACTGCACCGTACTGCTTCCTCATGAAAAGCCAAGTTTTATCAAATGAGAAATTTGATAAAAAGAATTGTACCAGTTGGAACAGTATAATTTTTATTCAAACTATAATTGGCATATCTTCTCTTTAAACATCAAAATATGGATGTTATCTCAATTGTATTGGTACTTCCTCCATCATTAAATATTGAACTACCTTCTTGCTTTCTTATCCTTTGGATTTTTTATCTTTATCATACCTGTGTCTTAAAAGGAAGCTAGGTGGCACATTGGATAGAGCTTTGAACCTGGAGTATTTTTACTCTAAGAAAATCAGAGTTTAATTATGATCATAAACACTTCCTATCTGTGTGCACCTGGACAAGTCACTTACCCTTTATCTCAGTTTCCTCAAATGTACTCCTCAAAGCTGTAATGAGGATAAAATGTGTTAATTTTTGTAAAGCATTTTGTAATCTTTTAAGTGAAATATCATCATTGTCACCATCATCACTACCATAATATAAATGTTCCAACAAAGATCTATCCTATCAGATTAGGGCTGCTCAGCTATTATTCTTTATTCTTACTACATTACTGGTTCAATTTATTTTTCAACATGCATATCCTGCAATGTCTTTTACCATTTTTACATGCATGTCATAGGTTAAATGTTAAATTATCCTCTATTAGCTTTAAAATATTCTAAAGTAAAATATTCACAAAACCAAATATTATAATGTTTTATAATGTAAAATTTTATATTATCATGTGGGAAATAAACTTTAAAGCATATAAATTTGTTTTTTAAAAAGAATCCTTTTGTTAAACATTATTTAACAATTTAAAAAATATATATTATTTTCAACCCACACATAACACCACATACCAAGATAAGATCTAAATGGGTTCATGATCTATATATAAAGAGTGATATTATAAGCAAATTAGAGGAACATAGGATAATTTACCTCTCAGACTTGTTGAGATGGAATAAATTTATGTCCAAAGAAGATTTGGAACACTTAATTGAACACCAGATAGATAATTTTGACTATAAGTTAAAAAGTTTTTGTACAAATAAAAGATTTGACAAGATTGTACAGACAAGATTAGGAGGGAAGCAATAAATTGTGAAATCATCTTTACATTTAAGGGTTCTGATAAAGGCCTCATTTATAAAAATATATAGAGAATTGTCTCATATTTATAAGAATTCAAGCCACTCTCCAATAGATAAATTGTGTAAGGATATGAACAGACAATTTTCAGATGATAAAATTAAAACCATTTCTAGTCATATGAAAAGGTGCTCCAAATCATTACTGATCACAGAAATGCAAATTAAGACAACTCTGATATACCATTACGTACCAGTCAGATTGGCTAAAATGAAAGGAAAAGATAAATAACAAATGTTGGAGGGGATATGGGAAAACTGGGACATTGATACATTGTTGGTGGAACTGTGAATGGATCCAACCATTCTGGAGAGCAATTTGGAATTATGCTCAAAAAGTTATCAAACTGTGCATACCCTTTGACCCAGCAGTGTTTCTATTGGGCTTATATCTTAAGGGATCTTAAAGGAAGGAAAGGGACCCACATGTGCAAGACTGTTTGAGGCAGTCCTTTTTGTAGTGGCAAGAAACTAGAAACTGAATGGATGCCCATCAATTGGAGAGTGGCTGAATAAATTATGGTATATGAATGTATGGAATATTATTTTTCTATGAGAAATGACCAGCAGGACGATTTCAGAGAGGCCTGGAGAGACTTGCATGAACTGATGCTGAGTGAAACGAGCAGAACCAGGAGATCATTATACACGGCAACAACAATACTATATGATGATCATTTCTGATGGACATGGCTCTCTTCAACAAGGAAATGTCTCAAAGAAGGCCATACACACCCAGAGAGAGGGATATGAGATATGGACTACAAGATAATATTTTCATGTTCTCTATCGATGTTTGCTTGCATTGGGTTTCCAGATATTTTTTGTTCATGTAGATATAATTGTTCTTGTACAGCAAGATGAGTGTGGAAATATGTATACATATATTGGACTTGTCAAGTATTTTAATATAATTAATATGTAATGGACTTCCTGCCATCTAGGGGAGGGGAGGGAACTAGGGGGAAAATTTTGTAATGGAAAGCTTTGTAAGGGTCAGTGTTGAAGAACTACCCATACATATGTTATGCAAATAAAAAGCTTCAATTAAAAAAATTAAAATTAAAATAAAAAAAAATAAAAAGTATCAGTAGAGTTTTAAGCCTTAATAATTATTATTTGGTTATGAGCAATATTATAATGTATTAGAGAAATATGAGGTCATTCCATATTCTGATAATTGAAAACTTTTAGCTAGGCTTTCTTAACCTGGGGCTTATTAAATTGTTTCCAAAGTTTTTTAATAACTGTATTTCAATATATTTTTCTTTTTTATTCAAAAACATTATCTTCTATTATATCCTTTTCTGTTCTTGTTCTTTTTCCTATGCTTCTAAACCTGTAACTGTTGCTGTTAATATTCTACCTAATGTAGTCAGTGTGTAATTAATAATATAGTCAGTGTGTAAATATTGATTTTTTTTCTCTCAGCATTACTACATTATGTTTTGTAATCTTCATATTTTTTATTTATTATGGGATAATGATATTTCATTCTACTCATATGGGAAATTTTTCCTGCTGTTCTCGAATCATTGTTTTTTTTATTGTTTTCTAGTTTGGGGTAGTTAAGAATAACATGGCTATGAATATTCTTGCATACTTAGACACATTTTTTTGCTTTTTCCATGAAATTCATGCAATATTGTCTGAATAACAAATACTGTCAGAAGTCATGCATATTTTTAGGCTTTTTTACACAGAGAAACACATAAAGATAAAAGGCTGGAATAAAATTATTATGCTTCAGCTGAAGTTTAAAAAACAGGGGTAGCAATTCTGACCTCAGATAAAGCAAAAGCAAAAATACATCTTATTAAAAGACATAATGAAGAAAGTACATTTTAATAATGGGTTACATAAATAATGAAGCAGTAATATACTAAATGTTTATGCACTAAGTGGTAGAGCAGGCAGATTTCTACAGAAGATTTTAATCCACTTATAAGAAGAAATAGACAGCAGAACTATTCTGTGGAAGACCTCAGCATTCCCCTTTCAGAATCAGACAAATTTAATAACAAAATAAACAAGAAAGAAACTATGGAGGTTAATATGATCCTAGAAAACCTGGATACAATAGACTTTTGGAGAAAATTAAATAGGAATAGAAAGGAATACACCTTTTTCTCAGCAGTACATGGAACCTACACAAAAATTGACCATGTATTAGGTCATTTCATAATCAAATACAGAAAGGTAGAAATAGTAAATGCTTCCTTTTCAGACTACAATGCAATAAAAATTGTTTCTGATAAAGCAACAGAGGAAGATAGACTAAAAACCCATGGAAATTAAATAATCTAATTCTAAAAAATGAGTGGGTTGAATAATAAATCACAGAAAGAATCCATAATTTCATTCAAGAGAATGACAATAATTAGACAATATACCAAAACCTATGAGATGCAGCCAAAGCAATTCATAGGGGAAATTTGATATCTAAATAACTATATGTACAAAATAGAGAAAGAGGAGACCAATGAAGTGGACATGCAACTGAAAAAGCTGACAAAAGAACAAATTAAAACCTCCCAATTAAATACCAAATTAGAGATTTTGAAATTCAAAATAGAGATTAATAAAATTGAAACTAAGAAAACTACTGAAATATAAAGAGTTGGTTATATGAAAACACAAACAAAATAATTAAACCCCTTGATTAATTTAATCAGAAAAAAGAAAAAAAATTCACCAGCGTCAAAAATGAAAAGGATAAAGTTACCAGCAATGAAAAAGAATATACTGCTATCATTAGGAACTATTTTGCCCACCTGTATGGAAGCAAATCTCAATCTGATTGAAATGGATGAATATTTACAAAAATATTAATTTCACAGGTTAATAGAATAAGAAATAAAATAAAAATAGTCCAATTTTAGAAAAAGAAATTGAACACATCATTAATTGACTCCCTAAGAAAAAATTTCCAGGGCCAGATGGATTCACAACAAAGAACAATTAATTCCAGTAATATATAAAGTACTTGGGAAATAGATAAAGAAGAAATCCTGCCAAATTCCTTCTATGACATAAATGTGGTACTGATACTTAAACCAGGAAAAGCCAAAGCAGAGAAAGAAAATTGCAGAGCAATCTCCCAAAAGAATATTCATGTAAAAATTTTAAAACGTTGGCAAACAGATTATAGCAACTTATCAGCAGGGTAAACACTATGACAAAGTGGAATTTGTAACAGGAATTCAGGACTGGTCCAATATCAGGAAATCGACCAGATCAATAACATAACCAACAGAAATCATATAATAATCTCAATAGATGCAGTAAAAGCTTTTGACAAAATACAGCACCCATTCATATTAAAAAACACTAAAAAGCATAGTAATAAAGGGAGCTTTCCTTAAAAAATAAGAAGTATCTATCTAAAACCAACAGCAAGTTTTAGGAAAAGATAATGAGAAATGTTGTAGGGCATGTGGGAAAACTTGGACACTAAAGCTTTATTGGTGTAATTGTGAAATGATCCAACCATTCTAGAGAGCAATATAAAACTATTCCCAAAGGATTATAAAACTGTCCATACTCTTTGACCCAGTAGTGCCATTACTGGTTCTGTATCCCAAGGAAATCATAAAGGAGGAAAAAGCATCCACATGTGCAAGAAGGTTTTTAGCTGTTCTTTTTGTGGTAACAAAGAATTGAAAATGGAATAGATGCCCATCAATTGGGAAATTGCTGAATATGTTGTGATATATGAAGGTAATGGAACATTATTGTTGTATAAAAAATGAACAAACTGATTTTAGAAAGATTTATATAAAGTGATCATGGGCAGAACAAGTAGAAACAGGAATACATTGTACACAATAACAGCAAGAATGTGCAATAATCAACTATGAAAGACCTGGTTCTTCTCAGTGATTCAGTGATCGAAAACAATCACAATAGACTTTGGACATAAAATGCCATCTGCAACCAGAAAAACAACTAAGGAGACTAAATGTACATCAACATGTACTATGTTCACTTCTTTTTTCTGTTTTTTTTTAATCTCTCCCATGGTTTTCCCTTTTGTTCTGATTTTTCTCTCCCAATATGATTCATAAAGTAATGTGTATTAACAATAAATAAATAATAAAATGAAAAAATAGTGTTAGATTTGGGGGGAAAGTGAGAAAACTGTAAAGTTATTCATCTTATATCATTGCTATTACTTTGTACACAATACATTTCACTTTTCATGAACTCATCAAGAACTTTCCAAGTTCTTCTGAGAGCATCCTGCTCATCATTTCTTCCAGAACAGTATCATTCATCATAATCACATACTACAATTCATTCTGTCATTCTCCAATTGATATACATCTCCTATATTTCCAGTTCTTTGCCTTGAGAAAAGAGCTTCTATAAATATTGTTATACATATAGGTCCTTTTCCTTTAAAAAAATCTCTTTTGGGATACATGCCTAGTAGTGGTATTGTTCATATATCATATATCAAAGGCTATGCATGATTTTGTAGCCCTTTAGGATATATTGTATCTTTTTGTCATTTATTAATTGGGGAATAAATTTTTTTAATAAAATTAAGTCAGTTCCCTATACATTTGAGAAATGAGGGCTTCATCAAAGAAACTTCCTTCAAAATTATTTTTCAAAATTATCACTGCTAATTGTATTATCTGTTTATTCTATTCTCTCTCTCTCTCCTTTCACCCAGTCCATACTCAAAAGTATTTTGCTTCTGAGTGCCCCCTCCCCCAATATGCCTTTTCTTCTATCACCCTTTCCCATTCTCATATCCCCTCCCCCTACTACTTTCCTGCAACATAAGATAGATTTCTATTCCCATATGAATGTGTATGCTATCCCTTCCCCTTCCCCCTCTTACCTTCCACTCTAAAAGCTTTTTCTTGCCTCTTTTGTGGCAGACAATTTATGCCATTCCAATTTTTTCATTCCTTTTTCACAATATTTTCCTTTCAGCCCTTAATTTAATCATTTTTACATATTTCCCTTCATATTCAACTCACACCTGTGTCTTTTGTCTATATATGTATGCCTTCTAACTGCCCAAATAGTGACAAAGTTCATACAAGTTACAAGGATCATCCTCCCATGTAGAAATGTAATCAGATTAAGATGTATTAAATTTCTTATGATTCCTGTCATAATTACTCCCTTATGCTTCTCCAGAGTCCTGTATTTGAAAGTCAAATGATCTTTTCAGTTCTAGTCTTTTCATCATGAAGCTTGAAAATTCTCTATTTCATTGAATATATATCTTTTTCCTTGAAAAACTATATTCACTTTTTCTAGATAGGTGATTTATGGTTGTAATCTGAGCTACATTGTTCTCCAGAATATCAAAGCCTTCTGATCCTTTAATGTAGAAAATGCTAAATCTTGTGTTACCCAGATGGTGGCTGTACTATACTTGATTTTTTTTTTCTTTCTGGATGCTTGTAATGTTTTCTCCTTGACCTGGGAGTTCTGGAATATGGCTATAATATTTCTGGGAGTTTTCATTTGGGGATCTCTTTAAGGAGATAATTGGTAGAGTATTTTCATTTCTAATTTACCATCCAATATGAGAATATCAGAAAAACTTTCCTTGATAATTTCTTTAAAGATGATGTCTAGGCTCTTTTTTTTATCATGGCTTTCAGGTAGATCAATAATTTTAAAATTATCTCTGGAATCTATTTTCCAGGTCAGCTGTATTTCCAATGAGATATTTTATATTGTTTTCTATTGTTTTCATTCTTTTCTTTTGTTTCATTGTTTCTTAGTTTCTAGTAAAGTCAGTAGTCTCAATGTGCTCAGGTCTAATTTTTTTATTTTTTTATATTTTATTAAAGCTTTTTGTTTTTCAAAACATATGCATGGACAATTCTTCAATATTAGCCCTTGAAAAACCTTGTGTTCCAATTTTCCCTACCTTCCCCCCATTCCCTCTCCTGGATGGCAAGTAGTCCAATATATGCTAAACATGATAAATATATATGTTAAATCTAATATATGCATACATATTTATACAATTATTGTGCTGCACAAAAAAATCAAATCAAACCAGTAAAAAAAAAAGGAAAATAAAATGCAAGCAAGTAACAACAAAAAGAATGAAAATGCTATATTGTGGATCACTTTCACTTCTCACAGTCCTCTGTCTAGGTATAGATGGCTCTCTTCATCACTGAAGAATTGGAACTGATTTGAATCATCTCTTTGTTGAAGAGAGCCACATCCATCAGAAATAATCATCATGTTATCTTGTTGTTGCCATGTATAATGAACTCCTTGTTCTGCTCATTTGACTTAGCATCAGTTCATTTATGTCTCTCCAGATGTCTATGAAATCATCCTGCTGGTTGTTTCTTACAGAAAAATAATATTCCATAACATTCATATACTATAGTTTATTCAGCCATTCTCCAATTGATGAGCATCCATTTAGTTTCCTGTTTCTGGCCACTACAAAAAGTGCTACCACAAATATCTTTACACATGTGGGTCCCTTTCCCTCCTTTAAGATCTCTTTGTGATATAAGACTGGGAGAAACATTGATGGATCAAAGGGTATGCACAGTTTGATAACTTTTTGAGCATAGTTCCAAACTACTCTTCAGAATGGTTGGGTCCCTTCACAGTTCCACCAACAATGTATTACTGTCCCAGTTTCCCACATCCCCTCCAACATTCATCATTTTCTTTTCCTGTCATCTTATCCAATCTGAGAAGTGTGTAGTGGTATCTCAGAGTTGTCTTAATTTACATTTCTCTGATCAATAGTGACATAGAGCACCTTTCATATGACTAAAATAGTTTCAATTTCTTCATCAGAAAATTGTCTGTTCACATCCTTTGACCATTTATCAATTGCAGAATGGCTTGAATTCTTATAAATTTGAGTCAGTTCTCTATATATTTTAGAAATTAGGCCTTTATCAGAATCTTTGAATGTAAAACTATTTCCCAGTTTATTGCTTCCCTTCTAATTTTCTCTGCAATTAGTTTGTACAATTTTTTTAACTTAATAATCAAAATTATCTATTTTGTGATTGATAATTATTTCTAGTTCTTGTTTGGTCACAAATTCCTTTCTTCTCCACAGATCTGACAGATAAACTATCCTATGTTCTTCTAATTTGTATATAATATCATTCATTATATCTACATCCTGAACCCATTTCGACCTTATCTTGGTATATGGTCTTAGGTGTGGGTCAATGCCTAGATTCTGCCATCCTAGTTTCCAATTTTCCCAGCAATTTTTGTCAAATATTGAATTCTTATCCCAAAAGCTGGGAACTTTGGGTTCATCACACACTAGATTACTATACTCATTGACTATTTTGTCCTGTGAACCTAACCTATTCCACTGATTAACTACTTTATTTCTTAGCCAGTACCAAATGGTTTTGATGACCACTGCTTTATAATATAATTTTAGATCTGGTACACCTTCATTTGCTTTTTTTTCATTACTTCCTTTGAAATTCTTGACCTTTTGTTCTTCCAGATGAGTTTTGTTGTTTTTTCTAGGTCAGTAAAATCGTCCCTTGGCAGTTTGATTGGTTTGGCACTGAATAAATAGATTAGTTTAGGTAGTATTGTCACCTTTATTATATTCGCTCAACCTATCCAAGAGCACTTGATATTTTTCTAATTGTTTAGATCTGACTTTATTTGTGTGGAAAGTGTTTTGTAGTTTTGCTTATATAGTTCCTGACTTTCCCTTTGCAAATAGATTCCCAAATATTTTATGCTATTGGGAGTTATTTTAATTGGAATATCTCTTTGTATCTCTTGCTGTTGGGTTTTATTAGTGATGTATAAAAATGCTCATGATTTATATCGATTTTTTTGTATCCTACAAATTTGCTAAAGTTTTGAATTATTACAAGGGGGGGTGTGGAGCCAAGATGGTGGAGTGAAGACAGAATTCTCTGTGAACTCCTGTGACCTTTTCTCAGACCAACAGCAGATTAAGTCTCTAAACTGGTTCTGGAGTCAAAGTACCCCCAAATATTTGGAATGCAACACATTCCCAGAAGAATTTACGTTGGAAGAGCTTCAGAATAGGTCTGTTTCAGATAGGCAGGGGGTTGGTCAGTTGACCCAGCTCAGATGGCAGCTCCAGAAGACAGGGCAGGAAGCTGGGCTGGGACTCAGTATGGCAGTTCCTAAGCACCTGGGAAGTTTCTGTGAGACTCTTGGGCCACTCTGGCCTGGTTGCGGGTAGGTGCTTTGGCAGATCTGTCTTTTGTAAAAGGTATATCATAAACTACTGAGAACACCAGGACCTAGCACAGATAGCCCAGCATTGGAAGTCAATCAGCTGAACTGCCCCAGGGCAAATTAAAGCAGCTGTCACTCCTCTGCTTTAAACGGACATCAAGCCTTAAAAAATTAATAAAAAACAAAAAAGAACTCTCACCATAGTCAGTTTTTCTGCAGAGAGAGAAGAACAGACCTCAGATCATGAGGTTCATAAAGGAAAAGCAACTTCAGATTAAGCCACAAAGGGACCCTTGAGCTGGTCCCCATTTCACAAGGCTTTCCTGGAAGACTGCATAAAGAATTTCAAAAGAGAGTTAGAAGAAAAATGAGGAAAGGGATTGAGATCATTGCAAGAAGGATATAATGCCATACAAAAGAGATATGAAAAAGACGCCAATTCATTGGAAAACAAAATTGGTGAAATAGAAAAAGGATGCAATGAACAAATTGGCCAATAACAAAAGAAGCTTAAAAAGATAACTGAAGAAAATAATACATTAAAAAATTACAATTGAATAAATGGAAGTGAATAAATCAATAAGACATCAAGAATCAGTTAAACAAAAACAAAAAAAAATGAAAAAATAGAAGAAAATATGAAATATCTCCTTAAAAAAACAACTGACATGAAAAGTAGATCTAGGAGAGACAATTTAAGGATTATTGCAATTCCTGGAAGCCATGATGAAAAAAAAAATCTAGACACTATCTTCCAGGAAATCATGAAAGAAAACTGCCCTGATGTTTTAGAATCATAAGGTAACATCACCATTGAAAGAATTCACCAATCATCTCCTGAAAGAGACCCCAAAATTAAATCCCCAAGGAATATTGTGGCTAAATTTCAAGACTATCCCACCAAGGAAAAGATATTGCAAGCAGCTAGAAAGAAACAATTCAAATACCAAGGAACTGTTATTAGAATCACTCAAGATCTGTCAGCTTCCACATTAAATGATCAAAGGGCCTGGAATCAAATCTTCCAAAAGGCAAAGGAACTTGGATTATAGCCAAGAATAAGCTATCCAGCTAGAATCAGCATTATCTTCCAGGGAAGAAGATGGACATTTAATGATATAGGTGAATTTCACTTATTTCTGATGAAAAGACCAGATCTGAACAAAAAGTTTGACCTCCAAACACAAAACTCAAGAGTAGCATAAAAAGGTAAAAAGGAAAGAACTCTTGAGAACTATATTTCTACTATGGGTATACTTAAAGAATGAGGGTATAATTTTATTTTACTTTGATAATATGAAAAAGAAACTAGAGATGGAAGAGGTATCATATTGGGAAAAGAGGGAAAAGAAGGTAAAATAAGATTAAAAAAGAGGAGGTAAAAATAAGGTAAAATCTCATGAAGAGGCAAAGAAAACCTAATATAATTGAGGGAAAGAAAGAGGGGGATGAGCATTGTATGAATCTTACTCTCATCAGATTGGGCTCTAGAAGTGTATATCAGACACATTCTGTTTCACAGAGAAACTTGTCCCTCCTTATAGGGAAGTGGGAGGCAAAGGAGGAAAAGAAAGGGAAAGACTAATAGAAGGGAAAATAGAAGAATTAGGGGAAAGATGTAAAAAGGGGGGAGGGGTTATAAAGGAGGAAGACTGTTTGAGGGAGGTGGTTATCAAAAGCAAAATACTGGGCAGGGGGGAAGGGAGAAAGGGAGAGAAAGAGAAAAACCTAACTTTGGGTAAATAAGATGCTAGGAAATACAGAATTAGTTATTTTAACTGTGAATGTGAATGAAATGAACTCTCCCATAAAACAGAAGTGGATAGCAGACTGGATTAAAAGCCAGAATGCTACAATATGTTGTTTACAAGAAACACATCTAAACATACAGAATGAAGGTAAAGGGCTGGAGCAGAATCTTTTATGCTTCAAGTGAACAACAAAAAGCAGGGGTAGCAATCCTGATCTCAGATCAAGTAAAAGCAAAGGTAGATCTAATTAAAAGAGTTAAGGACGGAAACTATATTTTACTAAAGGGTACCATAGATAATGAAGTGGTATCAATACTAAACATATATGCACCAAGTGGCATAGCATGAAAATTCCTAGAGGAAAAGTGCAGAGAGATGTAAGATGAAATGGATAGCAAAACTATACTAGTGGAGGATCTCAACCTTACTCTCTCAGAACTCAATAAATCAAACCACAAAATAAATAAGAAAGAAATTAGGGAAGTAAACAAAATGTTAGAAAAGTTAGATATGATAGATCTTTGGGAAAAAATTGAATGGAGACAGAAGGAAGCTTACTTTTTTCTCAGCAGTTCATGAAACTTATACAAAAATTGACCATGTGTTATGGCATAAAACCCTCAAAATCAAATACAGAAAGGCAGAAATAGTAAATGCATTTGTTCAGACCATGATGCAATAAAAATCACATGCAATATAAGGCCAGGAAAAAATAGACCAAAAGTTCATTGGAAATTAAATAATCTAGTCCTAAAGAATGAATGGGTGAAAGAGCAAATCATAGACACAATCAATAATTTTATCCAGGAGAATGACAATAATGAGACAACATACCAAAATTTGTGGGATACGACCAAAGCAGTTATAAGGGGTAATTTTATATCTCTAGATGCTTACTTGCATAAAATAGAGAAAGAGAAGATTAATGAATTGGGCTTGCAATTAAAAAAAACTAATAAAAGAACAAATTTAAAACCCCCAATTAAATAATAAATTTGAAACTCTAAAAATAAAAGGAAAAATTAAAATTAAAAATATTTAATTAATAAATAAAAC
>JAJPUD010027728.1:2930-15308 GCA_023553655.1 Myrmecobius fasciatus | reverse complement strand
AGGTCAATGTAGAAAAATCCCTCATATGTTTTGTAAATAAAAAGCTTTATTAAAAAAAATTATGTCCAAAGAAGAACTGGAACTCTTAATTGAAAACCAGACAGATAAATTTGACTATATTGTTAAAAAGTTTTTGAACAAACAAAACCAATGCAGTCAAGATTAGGAGGGAAGCAATAAATTAGGAAATTATCTTTACATTTAAGGGTTCTGATAGAGGTCTCATCTCTAAAATATATAGAGAATTGTCTCATATTTATAAAAATTCAAGCCATTCTCCAATCGATAAATGGTGAAAGGATATGAACAGACAATTTTCATAGGATGAAATTAAAACTATTTGTAGTCATATGAAAAGGTGCTCCAAATCAGTATTGATCAGAGAAATGCAAATCAAGACAACCCTGAGGTATCACTACACACCTGTCAGATTGACTAAAATGACAGGAAAAGTTTATGATGAATGTTGGAGGGGATGTGGGAAGGCTGGGACATTTCTGCATTGTTGGTGGAGCTGTGAACGGATACAGCCATTCTGGAAAGCAATTTGGAACTATGCTCAAAAAGTTATCAAACTATGCATACCCTTTGACCCAGCAGCATTTCTGTTGGGCTTATATCCAAAGAAATCATAAAGGAAGGAAAGGACCCCACATGTGCAAGAATGTTTGTGGCAGCTCTTTTTATAGTGGCTAGAAACTGGAAACTGAATAGATGCCCTTCAATTGGAGAATGGCTGAATAAATTATGGTATGTGAATGTTATGGAATATTATTGCTCTGTAAGAAATGACCAGCAGGACGATTTCAGAGAGGCCTGGAGAGACTTGCATGAACTGATGCTGAGTGATGTGAGCAGAATCAGGAGATCATTATACACAGCAACAACAATAGTATATGAAGATCAATTCTGATGCACATGGCTCCCTTCAACAACGAAATGTTTCAAGCCACTTCCAATTGTTCACTCAAGAAATTCATAAACACCCAGAGAGAGGGATGTGAAATGTGGAACACAACATAACATTCTCATACTCTTGATTGATGTTTGCTTACATTGTGTTTCCTTTATCTGATATGTCTTTTGTGTAGATACGATTTTTCTTGCACAACAATGATAAGTTTGGAAATATGTATACATATATTTGATTTGCCAAATATTTTAACATAATTAACATGTAGTGGATATCCTGCCATCTAGGGGAGGGATGATGAGCTAGGGGGAAAATTTTGTAACAGAAAGCTATGTAAGTGTTAATGTTGAAGAATTACCCATACATATGTTTTGCAAATAAAATAAAATTAAAAAAAAAAAGAATTGTCCCCAACTGGTATTCCTTATTCCAGGAAATCAATCGTCTTAGTCACTTTTCCTCTCCTTAGGACAGTGGAACTGCTAATAATACATTAGGAAATTATTGTGTATTTGAGCTTATATTTTGGTCTTACTTCATGCACTTTATTCACTTTTTTTCCTGAGGCTATTGTGGTTAAGTGATTAGCCCAGGGTCACACAGCTAGGAAGAGTTGTGAGTCTGAGGTCAGATTGAAACTGAGGTCCTTCTGATTTTAGGGTTGATGCTCTATCCATTGTGCCACCTAGTTGCCCCCAGTTTTAATCTAAATGATGGTACTTATATAATTATGTTTTTTATGGACATTTTAATAAATGCCAGAATATGTTACAGAAAATGGTAGAATTAAGATTTGAATGCAATGCACCCACTCTGTTACGTTGATTTAGAAGCTGGAATATAAGTTAAGGGAAAGAAAGCAGGAAAAACACAGGGAGTACTTTTACTTATATGCTCAGAAATCATCACACTATCCATGATCCTTGGGCATCTGCTATTCTTTAATGCAATTTTATATATCTCAAAGCTTTGGAGTCAGGAGGACCTGAACAAATCTGGCCTCAGACACAACACTTACTGGCTATGTACCCTTGGGCAAGTCACTTAACTCTAGCTGAAAAACAGAGACAGAGAGAGAGAGAGAGAGAGAGAGAGAGAGAGAGAGAGAGAGAGATGTTTAAGGCCCAGAATGTTGAAAGCAAAGGTACAATGTAGTTCAATGTACTTCTTTTTTCCTATCTTGAAATTTGTCACAGAAATAGTTTCACATTGTTGATAGATCCTTATGGCATAAAATCCTCGAATTTGTAATTAAGCCAAATGGGTTATAAAGTACTTGTGCTGGAATCTTTGACTTATTTACCATGTAGCATGCCTCTTTCAAACAAATTACTGCAAATGAATGTTTGTTCTCATGTGTTGCTCAGGGAGAAATGGAATCGGAGTTTAGTCAGTGCACGTATAAAGGTAGCTAATAGAGGTGTATGCTGAAAATAGAAATATAGATTCAAGTCTGAGCCATTTACAATGACTCAATAACATTCATAAACTTTGCAGGGAACATTAGACTCAAATTAGTCACCAAATATTCCATATTTATAAATGATATCTTGGTCATATCATTATTAAATCCAAAATAGACTATTTCATCTAAAAAGTGTAATCTTTACCCACAAAGATCTTTAAAAAAACATCTGTGACAACATGATTTAAAAGACATCAATGTTTTTTTTTTCTAAGAAAAATGGGAAAAACATAGTATTGCAGAGAAAGGAAAAAAATGAATGCAGATATACAATTTCTTAGTTTTGCTGCTAAGACACAAACAGATCAGAAATTTAGCAATAGTGGAGTGCCCATTCCCTCAAAAATGGGCTATTTCAGAGTTTATACTTCCCTTCTTATTCCAACATACTGCAAACTAAATTGCTATACTTTATCAGAAAGGATCCTTTGCACAAAATAAACAGTAAGTAGTTTTAATTTGCAGTAATATATGAATGCATAGAGACAGGATCCGTGAAGTTGGATAGTGGGATGAGAAAGAATGTAGTATTATGGACCTTGAGGAGGAATATTGTGGTCATTGCCTTTAATCTTGAGAGGGACACCAGCAGAAGTTTGCTTTTAAATATTTTAACAAATAACAATCTAGGGAGAAATAAGACAAATTCAATCTACATTGACATTTTCTCCATAGTTTTCTTAAATCTACACAGTCAATAAAACAATAATAGCAAAAAAAATCAAACCCCAATTTCTACTATTTGGTGATTTCCAAGTTACAAATATTTATAATTTACTCTTGCAAAATGATACAAGCTGGCTCAGCACATGCTTGTATAACAACTTTTCTCCTGCTCTGAAACTAGTCTAGGATTTTAAGCTTCTGTTCCTAAAATGTACCTTCAAATGCCATGGTGATAATGTTGTCAGGAGGGAAATCAAGAAACCCAGCTAAAATTTTTGTGCATCAAAAAATTTAGGACAAGTGCAGTATGATTACCTAGATGACTGTTCTTAGGTTAGACTTATAGTTATGGGTACTGTATTAAATTCTAGAGATGAAAAGGAAGATGTAAGACTATTCCAGCCCTCAAGAAGCTCAGAAGTTAATGGGAAAAGAGAACAAAAAGAAGGTAGTGAAGAAAGGAAAGGGAAAAAAGCATCTCACATGGGGTCATCATGAAATCCTATAGTCCCAGAATGAAATGACCTAAAGAGGTGCTCTTACAGATTTGAATTCTTCTTATAGAATGATGAGTTTGGGGAATAATGAAATCCCAAACTATTAGTCAGATAGGTAAAGATGAAATGAATTTTCTGGGTATATTCATGCCTTTGCTTGAAGGTTGAGGCCAGGTGATCAAAACAACAACATTCATACAGGAAAAATAAAGCCTATTTAAAAGTAGAACAAATGTTTTTTACCTCTATCTTACTTATAGATTCTTACACTGTACATGACATATTATTATCATTTTATAAGTAAAATATATAAATTAGTCATTTATTACATCAGTAAATATTGTACTTGATATTGCCACATAATGTTCAAGTTATTAGAACAACTCCCATAAAAATATCATGACAGAGGTAGTTTAATATTTAGACCAGGAAATTTTTAAAAACTCCATGTTTAATTACATTTTTAGTCATCTTAATGATAAACAGGAGTTACATATCACTCATGGAATTTTATGTGTAACATAGATTAATTTCATCTTTGTCCCTCGAAAGGAGAAAAATAATAATGTGAGGAAAGGAATAAGGATTTTGCTTTAAGAGATAAAAACTTTGTTGTTTGAAAGAGATTCGTTACTTTTTCTCTATAGTATTTCATAGGATATAAATGCATGTTTTGTTGGTTTGAATCAATTCCTTCCAAGGCCCATATTGCCGTCATTTGACTTGGAAAATTGTTTGAGCCTCAAACAGATCATGGGGTGCAATTTAACTTAATTACAGTTCCTTTTATAAAAATGTTCTGCCTTTAAAATCTGCCAAAAATATTTCTCTAATGTATTTATTGACTGCTTTAGAAGGGTAATTGAAAAGGACAAATGATATCTTCTTTTCTCATGAAAAAAAATGTGTTTTGGAACCTGTGTAAAATAAATAACAAATATTTTATCTTTTCCTGAATTACTAGACAGTTTTTTTTTTTCTTTCTTATTTGGAAAGAATTGTCTTCCATCTTTGTGTCAAGTATTTATGAAGAGCTACTCTTGTTTTTTTTTATTTTTCTTTGGCTACTATCTAATTAGTTTTGTTTCATTCGAAGCTTTATGTGAATAACTGACTTGTAGAATCTATAGGTATTAGGAGAAATATATCAATATAGAAATGTTGTAAAGATAAAATGAGGTAACATAAGTACAGCTCTTTGCAAGCTCTTAAAGCCCTATATAAATATCAGTTATTATTTTATTATTCATGATCCTGAATTTTGACTCTACTATCACCATCACTAAATGATTTGTACCCCTTCACTCTAGCTTTTCAACTTCTTTTGTGTATTATATTTCTCAGTTAGTTGATAAATTCCTTGAAGGCAAGGATTGTCTTTTTTTTTTTCTTATTTGTGATCCCAGTGCTTACCACAGTGTCTGGTAAATAGAAGGCATGTAGTGTTTATTATAATATATTTTATTGTATTTGGATTTTGAATGCATTTATGTATGTACATATTGTCTTTCCTAATTAAATGTAATATTGTAATTTTTTTTTAATATACCTACTTACTAGAACAATTCCTGGTACACGAGACAATAAATGCTCAATGTGTGGATTGCCACAAAAGAGGTCAATAGGAAAAGGTCCAGATAGATTATATAACTCACCAGAGGTGACAATTTTACTAAGTAACAGGAATAAAATTTTCATGGAGGTCTTATCTCAAATCCAATGATCTTTCCTTTACTTTAGGATGTCAAATTCATTTAAACAATTGTAAATGATGTGACTTTTTTCAGTGAGATGATTGAGGCCAGTTCCAGGGATCTTGTGATGAAGAGAGCCACCTACACCCAGAGAGAGGATTGTAGATACTGACTGTAGATCAACACATAACATTTTCACTTGTTTTGTTGTTGTTGCTTGCATTTTGTTTTCTTTCTCATTTTTTTCTTTTTGATATGATTTTTCTTGTGCAGCATAAAAATAAATATGTATACATATATTGGATTTAACATATATTTTTAAAATGTTTAATGTATACGTTGGATTACTTGCCATTTAAGGGAAGGGATGGGGAGAAAGGGAGAAATTTGGAACACAAGTTTTTTTAAGGATCAATGTGGGGAAATTATCCATGAATATATTTTGAAAATAAAAAGTTTTAATGAAAAAAGCTACTTAAAAATTCATTTAATCATCTCTACCAATCAAATTTCTGTTGGATATTAATTTTTACTGTGCTTCTATTCTTAGTGAGTTTGGTGAATGGCAAATCTATCTATCTATCTATCTATCTATCTATCTATCTATCTATGTATTTATCTAAATCCTGACTTCAACTTATAGTTTGATATTCCCTCACATACCTCTATCTGTTTGCTTCTTATGATCTGGACTTTTATCCCATCTCATCTATGTACACCATCTGAGCCTTCATCATCTCACGGTCTCAAATGTACCATTTACTGTTAAAACTTCTGAATTTCTTTTATCTAACAATATTCTATTGATTTTTTTAATTTCTCCCTCAGCATATCCTTAGAAAATGCTTGGTTAACTTCATTGCCTTGACCCTTCAATTATTTCACAAGTCAGCTACCTTGAAACAGCCACACTCTGCTCTTTGTCTTATCTTGAACTCTCCATGAAATAATTCAACTCTATACTGTCTTCGGTTAAATCCTGGAGATCCTTTACATTTTACTGACTGCTTTCTGCCAAGCCATAGCCTTGTATTACTCCCACTATTCATTATCTATTCTCCTATATAGATACTGCTGAATTAAAGTAGAGGTAAGTCACACAATTATTCAGACTGAGTCATCTACAAATTTCTGTCATGCTACTGTAGTTAACAAACTGAACATAACATTCTCCATTTTGTGTTAGGCATTGGCTCATTAATAAATGATGTTTTTTTTACCATATCACTCCCCCAATACTTATCCCACCGTCAGTGATCTTTTTTCATGAACATTCTATGGGATAAAATCTTTTTAGGGCTACCTCAAGGTTCCCAGATTTCACAATTTGGGTCAAAGAATCTTATCTAATTAGCCAATGCTAGCATTCTCTCCCAATCTCCTTTTGCCTGAGGCCTTCCACCTTTTTTTGTGATTTAAGCATATATAAGCCCTCTGTGAACTCACTTTAGGCAGCATGTTTCCCTTGCTGACAAATTCAAAAAACAAACAAGCAAACAAAACAAACAACCAAAACAAAACAAAACAACTACAAAAAGGATATTCCTGTATCACCTACAGTATCTCAACTAGACTCTCACCTCTTTTAAGCAATTTTTTGATATGTGCCTTATCAACTCACTATCCCAATTCTCTAAATGACTTTTCCAAATCTTATTATCTCTCCTCACATCTCTCATGGTTCTTTCTCTTTTAATTCTCTCAGCTGTGAGTCTTGTCTCATTTCATAGAAAAAAATAGGGCATACACCATGAATTTCCTATTATCCCTTCTTCTTAATCTCATATCACTCATATACCTCTTGACACTTTCTCATAGTTCATATTTGTCTTATATGATGAACTGGCCATGCTCCTTAGCAAGGCTAATTCCTTTACTTATTCAATTGGTCCAATTCAATCCCATTTCCTCTCAGATTGTCCTCTCTATCATTCTCACTCTTTCTTGATTTTCAATCTTTCCCTGTCTAGTGACATATACTATACCATCTCTAAGCATGTCAATGTCTTCTCCATTCTGAAAACCAAAAACCAAAAATGAAAAATCCTCCCCAAACCTTCTCAACTAATCTTTTAATTTCCCACTATCAGCCTGCATTTCCTCTGCCCTTGATGGCTAAACTTCTTGAAAAGATTATCTACAGTAGATTCCTTCATTTCCTCTCTTATGACTGTGTTTTTAGCCCTTCAAAATCCGGATTCTGAACATATCATTTTACTAAAATTATTTTCTTCAAAGTTACCACTGATTACTTGTTAAATTCCATATCCTTTTCTTCATCATCATTCACCTCATCCTCTCTGAAGTCTTAGATATTGATAATCTCTTTACTTTAGGTTTTTTGGACACCATTTGCTCCTAGTTTTTTTCTTACTTATCTGATGATCCCTTCACAGTCTCTTTTGTTGAATTATCATCCAGATCATGCTCTCTAATTACAGGTGTCCCACAAGCTCCATCTTGTACTTTTTTGTCTTCTCCCTCTATTCTACATGGTTATCTCTTCAGGTTCAATGGATTTAAATTTCATCTCTATACTGAAAATTTTCAAATCTATTTTCTCTTGCTCTAACCTCCTTGCTGACCTCTAATCTCACATTTCCAAATTTATTTTATACATTTAAGACTGGGTGTTCAACAGACACCATAAACTCAACATGACAAAATCAGAACACATTAGTTTTACCATTAAACCCTAACCTCCCCACAAAAGGCTTCCCACTTATTACAGAGGGCAATAACACACTCCTAATTGCAAAGCCTCATAACCTGGGAGTACTTGATTTTTTACTGTCTCTTATACTTCATATCCAATTTTTTACCAAGGTCTGTCAATTTCTCTTTTTCAACAACTCCCAAATACATCTCTTTCTCTACTCTGACATTTCCACCACTCTGGTCCAGACCCTTATCATCTCACATCTCTATTACTGCAATAGCCTGCTGATGAGAGTCTGCTTGCTTCAAATCTCTCTTCACTCCAATCCATCCTTCATTCAGCCACTGCAGTGCTTTTCCTAAGGCATAAATCCTGTCATATCACATATCCAAACTCCCAAACTTAACAGATTTCAGTGAATTTCTATTGTACTCAGGATCAAATGAAAACAAAAACCCAAAAACTTCTTTTTTGTGTGTCCAAAACCCTTCATAACCTAACTCATTCTTCTTTTCAGTCTTCTTAAACTTTATTCTCCATCATGTACTTTTTGATGCACTGTCACTGAGTCACTTCTGGCTCTCCAATTAATAAAATACTCTATTTCTCAGCTCCAGGAATTTCTCTGGCTGTTCCCTATGTCTGAAATTTATTTATTTTTTCTCATTATCTCTACCTACTAGCTTCTGTGGATTGCATTGTCTCAACTAAAGTCCCATGTTTTACAGGAAGCCTTTCCCAACTTCTCCTAAATTAGTGTCTTCTCTCCCAATATATATTTGTTTTTCTCTCTCATTGGATTATGAGGTACTTGAGATTAGGGGCAGTTTTTTGCCATAACTCCATCATTTAGAACCATTACTGGCAAATGATGGGCACTTAGTAAATGTTTGATTCATTAATTGTTAGAATGTAAAGGAGAATAAAAAATTTTGTGGAAGATCTTGAGTTTTTGATTTATGAATTTCAGGATGTAGACAATTTTAGGGGCCAAAAGAGAAGACTCGGGTGACATATTAATTGTATTTGATTTTGTGAAGAAATGTCAGGTGGAAGAAAAATTAGATTTTTCCCCTATTTACTCCAAATAGCATAACTAGAAGCAGAGGTTGGAAACTGAAAAGAAGTAAAGTTAAGATAGGTATCAGAAAAATCTTCCTAAACTTTTGAGTGGTCAAACAACAAAATGGCTTTCTTGAGATACCATGCATTCCCACTTCTTAGAGGTTTTCAGGTAGAAAATAGATAATTACTTGTTGGATATGCTATATTAGAGATTTTTTCATGTATGGATTGAATGAGATGACTGCTAAAGGACCCTCCAATCTCAAATTTTATGACGGTGTGGAACTCACTTTTAAGACAGGGGAGATAACATTTATAGTAAGTTTCACATGAAGGGCAAATGAAAACATATTGGAATAAGGTTGCAAAAGTATCTCAGATACCAATGTCTGGGTCTCTGTAAATTATATTAATAGGATAGATGGTGTCAAATATGTCTGTCATGTAACAGAAAGCATTGTGGTTGTTGACTTTCAACTCTTCCAAGAAAATATGAATAACCATATCCCTTACTTGATGACTACTACAAAGAAATTAATGGGATCCTCAGTAAGAATAGAGTAGAAGCTAATATTCTTCCAGGAGGGAAAGTCTAGCATGTAGTAATTACTGTGAAATGAGTCCTAAGGCAATGAAGAAGAAGGTCACAGGCTATTCAAAGTACCTATTCGATCTAGACTCATAGGGTAATCTAATACTCCATAATAGAGCTTTTAGAAATATTATATGAAAGCAGACACCAATAATCAAGTAACCAAGATTAGGGACTTGCACTTTAAGATTTTCTAATTTTAGCTTCTTCTGCCTACTTGCAATCAAATTATTGGACTCCAAGGGAACCCACTAATCACTATGCAATGTTGTCCTTCAAAGCAGACAGGAGCCAAAAATAAAAGAGCAATCTTATTTTTTTTACATCAGGGAGAAAATCCGGCTATGTGAGCTTTACTGTTAACAAAATATGATTCTGAATAAAACAAAGTCTGTGTGTATTGGTTGTTTTCTACAGCAAAATAAGGATAATGCTGTTTGTCTATTTGCTTATCACTATGGGTTTTTACAAGGATCAGGGAAATTCTATACAAAGTAAATACTGAAGCAAAGAAAATAAATGATGTATGGATTTGCATATATGTTATTATTTTTCTCAAGAAGCCAAAAAATGTATCTGGGACAGCCCAAGCACAGCATCCTCATTGTAATATAGTGGTTACCTGTTTTACTATTTCTCTTTCCAATATTTTAAAATAATTCTGTGCATAATTTATGCTACAGGGAAGGGTTAGGTGAAGAGAATGTGCTGACTGATACAAGAATTTAGGCAAGACTCTGCAGTCTCCTCTGTCATAAAAGTGCTAAGATTTGTTAACAGCTCTAAGAGGTTAGGACCTAGGTTTTCCATCTCATTGGGGAATATTCTGTCCATGAATCAACAGGCCTTAACAATGTATACTGGGCCTGCTTTGGTTCAGAAACTGAAATGCTTTTATTCCTCTAACCTCATGTCTATCAATGTCCTTTGCTTCCTGAAGTCACATGTGAGAGCTTTTTGTTGTTGTTGTTGTTTGTTTGTTTTATTTTGCTTTGATTTGTTTAGCTTTGTTTCAGGCCTCATTAAAAGGTGGAATATTACAAGTTATAGGTAAAATGTTGAATGGCCGGATACAATAGGGGGAGGAGACAAGATGGCGGAGTGAAAAGGTGACTCTCTGCATCCTCCTCCCAACTTCTCTCAAATCAACAATAAAATAAGCCTCTGAACTGATCTTCAAGTCAACAAATCAGGAAATATTCGGATACTGCTTGCAGATATCTCTGAAAAACTTCACATCAGGTTTGTCTAGCTCGGACAGAGGGATAAACAGAGGACTCCGGTGTCAGAGAACTCTGGTGGAGGCCAGAAGTGAGGGTGGGACTCAGCTCAGCTCAGCTCAGACTGGCAAAAAACTCCAAACTCCAAACTCCAAATTCCAAAAACCTGGAGTTTATCTGAGGCACTTGGGACACTCTGCCCTGATTGGGGGCAGCTGTTCTGGCAAACTTGCCTTGTTTAAGGAGTAATTCAGACTTAGTCCTAGCCCCCACCTGCCCAGCACCTTAAATTAATTCGCTGTAGCGCCTCAGGGCAAAATCTTCAGCCGGCCGTTTCAGCCGCCGTTTTTTTTTTTTCCCCTACCTTAAAGAGATATTCACGCTGTTTAAAAAAAAAAATGAAGAGGCAAAAGAGAGCTCTCACCACAGACAGCTTTTATAAAGAAACAGAGAAGACTCCAGATCTAGAGGTTCCTTTAGACATAACTCCAGAGGAAATCAGCAAGGACGATCACTGGTCCCCGTTTCAAAAGGCCTTTCTGGAAGACTGCTTAAAGAACCTAATAAAAGAGCTGGAGGATAAATGGGAAAATAAATTGAAATTATTGCAAGAAGGATACAATATCTTGCAAGAAGGATATGATGCCCTGCAAAAGAGATATGAAAAAGACACCAATCTATTGAAAAATGAAATTAGTGAAGTGGAAAAAGAGTGCAATGAACAAAACAATTCAAATGGCCAGTTACAAATGGAGCTTAAAAAGGTAACTGAAGAAAACAACACTTTAAAAATAAGAATTGAACAAATGCAAGTGAATGACTCAATAAGACTTCAAGAATCAGTCAAACAAAAACAAAAAAATGAAAAATTAGAAGAAAATATGAAATATCTCCTAGGAAAAACAACTGACTTGGAAAATAGATCTAGGAGAGACAATCTAAGGATTATTGGACTTCCTGAAAGCCATGATGAAAAAAAGAATCTAAACACTAACTTCCAGGAAATCCTGAAAGAAAACTGCCCTGAGATTGTAGAATCAAAGGGCAAAATCACCATTGAAAGAATTCACTGATCACCTCCTGAAAGAGACCCCCAAATTAAAACCCCAAGGAATATCGTGGCTAAATCTCAGGACTATAGCACCAAGGAAAAGATTCTGCTAGCAGCTGGAAAGAAACAATTCAAATACCGAGGATTAATAATGAGAATCACACAGGATCTGTCAGCCTCCACATTGAAGGATCGAAGGGCTTGGAACCAGATATTCTGAAGGGCAAAGAAACTTGGGTTACAGAAAAGAATATCCTATCCAGCTAGATTGAGCATTTTCCTCCAGGGAAGAAGATGGTCATTCAATGATATAGGTGAATTTCACCTATTTCTAATGAAAAGACCAGATCTGAACAAGAAATTTGACATCCAAACACAGAACTCAAGAAATGCATAAAAAGGTAAAAAGGAAAGGACTCTTGAGAACTTTATTTCTACTAGGGGGATGCTTAAAGTTTGGGGGTATAATTAACTAGATATTACTTTGATAATATGAAAAAGAGAACTACAGGGGGAAAGGTTGTCATACTGGGGAAAAGAGGGGAAAAGTGGTAAA
>JAJPUD010027727.1:0-15309 GCA_023553655.1 Myrmecobius fasciatus | reverse complement strand
TAAATAGAGAGCATGAAAATGTTATGTTGTGGTCCACATTCATATCCTTCTCTCTGGGTGTAGATGGCCTTCTTCATCACTGAACAATTGGAAGTGGTTTGAAACATTTCATTGTTGAAGAGAGCCACATCCTTCAGAATCGATCATCATATAGTCTTTTTGTTGCCAAGATACATTTTTTAAAAAATAATGCTTTTATATTTTCAAAACATATGCAATGATAGTTTTCAACATTTACCCTTGCAAAACCTTGTGTTCCAATCTTTTTGCTCCCTCCTTTTCCCCTATGCTGTCTCCTAGAGGGAAGGAAATCCAATATATGTTAAACATGTGTAATTCTCCTATATATATTTCCATAATGATCATGCTGCACAATAAAAGTCAGATCAAAAAGGAAAAAAAATGAGAAAGAAAACACAAAAGCAAGTAAAAGTCAAAATACTATGTTGTGATATTCAGTCTCCATAGTCCTCTCTCTGGGTGCAGATGGCTCTCTCCATCACAAGACCATTGTAACTGGCCTGAATCAACTCGATGCTGAAAAAATCCAGGGCCATCAGAATTGATCAACACATAATGTTGTTATTGCTATGTACAGTGTTTTCTTGGTTCTGCTCATTTCACTTAGCATCAATTCATATGTCTTTCCAGACCTCTCTGAAATAATACTGCTGATCATTTCCTTTAGAACAATAATATTCCACAACATTCATATTCCACAACTTATTCAGTCATTCCCCAACTGATGGGCCACCATTAGAATCAGATTGATTTTGTTTAAGGCCTGGTCCTTAAGAAAAAAATCTAGTCAGTAAACCCCAAGATATCTTCGGAGTATTTAGAGGTATAAAAGAGAAAATAATGTTTTTAAGGAGTTTTTGTAGGTAAGTATATGGTACCTTAAGTGGACAGAGGGAGGGATGGAGAGAAGGAAGGAAGGAAGGAAAAAAGGAAGGAAGGAAGGAAAGGAGGAAGGAAGGAAGGAAGGAGTAGAGGGAGGGAGGAAAGAGGGAGAAAAGGAAAGAAAGGAGAGAAAGAGGAAGGGAGGAAAGAAAGAAGGGAGGGAGGGAGGGAGGAAGAAAGGGAGGAAGGGAGGAAGGAAGGAAAGAAGGAGTCTTCCAACTGACCAAGTCCAGGCCAGCTTTACTCACAGAGGTTGTTATTTGTCCTTCGTTCTCCAAAAAAGGACCACATATCAGGGAGATGAGGCCATGACATGACATGTAAGTGAGTTTAATTTTAGTGAGGGATGGCTGGGCAAAGTCACTAGCCTCACTTCCCCCTCAGAGCCAGGTCCAGTGGCCAGAGATAAATCAAAAGGACTGGAGATGGCCTGGAAACAGTGGGAAACCTAAACACAACTCACTTTGCATGTCATGGCATCACATCCCCATGCTATGGTCATCTTTTTGAATGAAAAACAAGCAACATTTGCTCACCCCTAAATGCAGAAATTTATGTTTCCTTGCCTCTGGAACAATTCTGAGTAGTTATAGTTCTGGCTGGGGACTGGATAGGAGAAGGATTTTCCAATTTTAATCACAATATCAAGAAGGTATTTCTCCATTATAATTGCATACTGGAGGAACATCCTAAAAAAAGAATATTCTATTGTGACATCAACCTGAAAACAAATGGAATTCAATGGCCAGGAACAGAAACTACCTGCTTTTCCTGACTCATCAATAATCTGGAAGTTAAGTCTTTATTGGAAATAGAAACTAAAAAAAGTCAAGCACGTACCATGGATTTTGACCAGAAAAGCTCAATTGACTAGGATGCTTCACTGACAACAGCATGAACAGGTCCCACAGTGAAGGCAGTATGGGAAGAACAGGGGCAGATATTTGCATTCTCAGAGCCTACCACAATGTTTGACACATAGTAGTTGCTTAATAAATGTCTAATGACTGATTTGTTTAAAAAATAATAATAATAATTTGAGAAAAACCTTAACCTGAGCTGCTTGGATTTTTTTTTTCTGAATTTCTTTTTTTCCCCCACACTTTCTCTGATGTATATAAATGTCTTTTACATATAAAAAGGTTTCTGTTCCCAACTTAAATGATTCTTTTTCATTTACAAGAGGGCTCAGTATTTTCCTCCTATTCTTAGTCTTTCTATAATGGGTTGTCTCTCCCATAACCCTGGACAACAAATCAATTGCACAAACTTTATATCCATTTCTCTCAGATTTCTTACTACTGTCTAGAAGCAGGCCAAGCAAGGTCTTCTGATGCCACATGGTCTCCTTGCTTCTTAATCCGTTACCTGAATTGGAAATTGGCAGGCAGTTGATCTCTGGGCAGTAAACTACCCTTATTTTTGAATCAGGCTTTAGTTATATCTCACTTATGGTCAATGAACCTATTGGCTAAACTTGTATGTCTTATCTACTTTGATTCTTTGGCTTTCCTTAACCAGTCAATTAATAATCATGTATTAAATGTACTAGGTTCAACAACTGCAAACATAAT
This sequence comes from Myrmecobius fasciatus, assembly GCA_023553655.1. Classification (NCBI taxonomy): domain Eukaryota; kingdom Metazoa; phylum Chordata; class Mammalia; order Dasyuromorphia; family Myrmecobiidae; genus Myrmecobius; species Myrmecobius fasciatus. Next base: position 12,832 of record JAJPUD010027727.1, on the reverse strand, counting down.
ATGTAGTATTTATTATATAGGCTCTCTTGAAATGGAAGTTTATTGTCATGTTCTGCTGTGCATATAACATTTTTTCTTTTTCATTTTTCTGTATTGTATTTAGATTTTAAATTAATTAATTAATTACAACAAAATAAAACATAATAAATATGCTAGGTGCCAGGTGAAAGGCAGGCCAGTACAGATGATAGAGAGTTACTTCCAAAGCATTGCCTGTATAATCCTGCTACATACTGGCTATGTGACTCTAGGCAAGCCACTTAATTTTTCAATATCCTCTTTTATTATTTTAATTTGCAGGGAAGGTGCCTATATACATTGAGAGAAAAAAATTCTTCCTTAGCAATTCTCTATATCAATGAAAATAGATAAACTTTTTAAAAATGCCAGTCACTATGCTACCCTACCTAATCTAGCTTCACGAACCCCTCTGTGATATAGGCAGAAGTCAATAGATCTTCATTATTTCTGATCTCTTAGAATATTCAGATGGCTCTCTGTCCCATTTTTTTCTTTAGGAAGATCTCTTGGATTCCTATGGTCTGCCTCTCCTTTACCTTTTAAAAGCAAATCTTTGGCATGGTTCATTGACTATTTTTTTTTATTTTTTTATTTTTTACTGACCATTGTATAAGTCAAAAAATTGAAACAGGAGATCTTCTTTGAATCCCAAATCTTCTCCTCTTTCTAGTTGTGTGACCAGAAGCAAATCAAAGCCTTATAGCATGAGGTGTGTGTGTATACGTATGCATATATATGTTTATATGTGTGTGAGTATACATATATATATAACATATACATATGTATGTATATAAACTTTTATATAAATATCTCATGGTATTGCTATAAGACAAAACAGAAAGGTATTGCACTGAATCCTTTTTCACTGAAATCTCTCTTTACCAGATACTTTGCTATCACATATCTCATTCTTTTTCTTCTTTATTTTTTTTCAAAATGAGGCATCAAATATCAACACTCTGCCATTCATTTAGAATATAAAGTCTGGTTTACATTTACTGTGATAAGAATAATTTCAGGGTATTGTCAATCTTCAGAGAATTAAATTACATATATTCAGCTGAAAAAAATTATTAAAACCTTACTATATGTTAGACCCCGGGTTAAGTATTGGATATACAAATACCAAACTGAGAGAGTTGCTGTCCTAGAGAAGCTGCATTCTCACAAGGGGAGAGAATATATCTGGAAGTGGTGAGCAGAGAAGGAAATATCTGGGGAACACAGAAATGCTTGGAATGGGGGAAGGGGTGCCCTCAGCCTGGAAGGATCTGAGTGTCAGACCAAGGAATTCAAGGTTTTAAGTAGAGGGAGGAAATTAATGATAGGGGGTTAAAGGATGAATTAGGGAAAATGTAAACTGCAGCTGTGGTACCATAGAAATTGGCTACTATTAGTCCAGGAAATGTATACAACTCGTGTGATGAGAAAAGGAATGGAAGAAAAGATATAGTGCAATGAAACTGAAGTGGAAGAAAATGACTGTATAAGTGACCAAAGATGATACATATATGAGAGACAGGAATTCAAGATAACAAACATCTTTTGAGCATGCAAGCCTAAGCAATATATTGTGCCCCTAATAGGGAAATGAGAAAGAAAAGCACGTTTGAAGGAAATAACATTAGAAAGCACTCGAAAAAGGCAGTGGTCAGGTATGATAAAAAGCAGGTTGAACCAGTTTTCCACAGGAAAGGTGTGCTTTCAAAAGAGCTGAGTTGTGTTTCTTTCTTTGCTTGCTTTGCTTTTGAATGCAGGATAGAATCAATAAGAAGTTCACATGTATCTTTGTAGCTTTGTATATGGACATATATACGTGGGTTTTTTTGTGTATGTATGTATGTATGTATGTATGAAATTTCTGAATATATTAATAGAGGGGGGAGATTCCACCTGGTTCTGTATGCATGTTGTTGAAAAATATTGGTCGGCATTATTTCTATTCTCTACCTAATATGCTCTTGAAGCAGTAATCAACTAATAGAGAAGCATTTGAGAAAGTTCTACTTTGTGTCCTCATACTGTTCTCATGTAGTTTTTCTCTCTTTTCTGCCATTTCCTTATCCTAGATGAATATTTTTAATTAAAACTTTTTATTTGCAAAACATATGTATGGGCAATTCTTCAACATTAACCCTTAAAAAGCTTTCTGTTACAAATTTTCCCCCCTACTCCCCACCGCTCCCCAGATGGCAGGATATCCACTACATATCCTAGATGAATTTACGTGTTTCTCATTGTTGGAGTATCCATCTCTTGTTTAAAAATTATCTTAGAAACTTCTGAGATTGACTTAAGAAATACTCAACATTTTGTGAAATGATACTTTATATTTATGCAATTATGGACAATCTACGAAATACTTTTACTTGCAGCAACTCTGTGCAAGATAGTATTTCTGCTCCAATTTTATAGATGAGGTTCAGTGGATAGCATTCTGTCCTACTACAGCTAATGAGTGGCAGACATACTCAAACCTGTACAATGGTGGAAAGAGCACTATTTAACAGCTAGGTTATTTATGATATCTGTGACCTTAGGCAAATAATTTAAAGCCTAGGGTCTCAGCTTCTTTATCTGTAAAATGAAAGGGCTACATTACAGGGCTTTTAAGGTCCCTTCTAGATCTTATGGCTCTAGTTTCCAGTGATCAATTCAATATAGAACATATATAGAATGGGGATGTGCTAGCTCTTAGTTTTGACTCTTGTGCTTCTGTGGGGAAGCAGTGAGAGTGCTGGTTCCTTGCTACTGGGTCCAGGTAGAGCCGTTCCACTTTAGGTACTTAAGTGTGCTTTGGAGAGGGAGCAGGCTTGAATCATTGATCAAAGACTTTCCTAGTTGACAAGAAGTATCTCTGTCAGATTTTCTGACAACTGTGGGACTCTGAACTTGGCTTTAAGCTACAGAAATTTGTTTATTTATTTATTTAAATATTGCCAACCAAACTGTCAGGTTTTCACAACTCCCTTGCATTCAGTAATGGAAGGCTCTTGCTGCATACCAAAGTTAATTTTATTTCAAGTCATCTTAATCCTGATAGCAATGAAGGGTTTAGTTTTAATGAATCAAACTAGTGACAGACAGAGGCACCACTAGGGAACCAGCTGAGATGTGATTCATTTGAACACCAAAGTAAATTTTATTCCAGAATGCTGAACAGTGGAAAAATTGAGAAAGCAGGAAAAGAGTTGGCCAGTGGCAAAGTAGTACATTATGTCTAAATGTTATAAGGGAATCATAGAATTAAATGAAGCAAGAAAGATGGCCATTCACAGCCCCCAAAATAGGCCTTTCCCCAGCCCATTTCAGGTATGTGAATTAAAGCATGATGGAGGGGGGAGGGGGAGAATCTAATCAGTGTCAACTCTAACTCAAGAACTTTAGGTTAACAACAGTGCTACCTAGATGTGCTTGTAAATGTTGAGCAGCTCTCCAAAAAGAAGGACACTATTTTAAATTTAATCTGAATTATTCACACTTTCTTCATCATTTAAGTTCTTTGCCTATTTCAGAAGTATAAATTCTCACAATGAAAATTCAACAATGTACTCTCACTGGCCAGTAAGAGTTAGGGTCAACATGACCCTAGTATTACTCCTCAAAGCCCAAATCAACTCAAAGCAAAAGATCTTTCTTGGTTCCTGGCCATCACCCTTCAAACTTTGTAATGGACCCAAACTCTCATGTCAAACCAGAATTGGAAGAGTGATGGTCTGGATCCAAGTAGGATTTCTTTTTATAATTCTGGAGTGGAGCACAATATAACTACCTGGTCTTGTACTAGCTAAATCTACTTGTTCTTCTATCTTACTCAGCTTGTCCTTTCCAATATATTTTGCTATTGGTTCAAGTATTCTGACTTTTAAATAAATTCATCTAGGATACTATTTCATTTTTTTAGCATCTGAATCGATATATCTTTTCCTCCACCTGGAATCCCTCTCTCATCCTACCCTTCAAATACGTCTATTGAAATACGATACATCCTTTAAGACCCTTTTAAAATTTATCTTCTCTACAAAGCCTCTGTTGATCAGTTAGAAGTAACCAATTCCTCCTCTGAATCCTGTAGAAGTTGTTATTTGTATTTCTTATTTCATAATTTATATATAGTTACCACATATTTTGATATTGGACAGGGATTATACCTTATACTACTTTATTTTCCTCACAGAAAAATTTAACATAATAGATTAAAGTGCTGAATGAATGAAATGCAAATTGACAATCCCTACTAATATCATGATATAGCAGTTAAGCTCAATCAGACCTTGTAAATATGCAGACACAAGGATAGGGGAATCAAAAAATTGCAAGTATACAGACAAGGTAGGGGAAGGATTTCTAAACTTGGAAAAAAAAGCCCTATGATCTTGGAAAAGACAAGTGAGGGTCATGCAGAGGGGAAATGCTTGAGGTAGGTAATTGATGCAAGTTTCTGAAAATTCTACAAAAGCAGTCACAGTCAAGGATTGTTTTCTTCCTTATCTGAAATGATCCCTTATTATAATGAGCCCTATGGATTTACAGGTAGGGTGGGGAATACAGGGCTCTGGGGTGCTAGGGATTAATGGATGATTAATAAGTATGATTTCAGTAAAAGTCAACAAATCCAGAGGAGATTTGGTGGGTGGGGTTCAAACCCTCTGCTACTTTTTGAAAATCCACAGGGCAAGTTGCAGATATGATTGCTACATCTATAAGTAATATTTGAAAGATCATGGGAAATCAGAGATATAACATAAAACTTAAATATCAAGAAAGGGAAGTAGTGATTGCAAAGAGTTAGTATGACTTCATCAAGTGGGTCATGCAGGGAACAGGAATTGTACTTGCTATTTAATTAGTATATAATATAGGGGAATTCCTAATCAGGAAACTTCTCTTACTAATTCATGTTGCTATCTTTTCTCTAATTTATAGTCTTAGAGAGCAGACTAGAGCATTGAAGAGTCGTTATTTATCCAAGATCGTCATTCATTATGTGTCAAGTATTCTTGAACCTAGGACTTCCTGGTTTCATGGTTCATTCTTTATTATGTTATGCTGCCTCTCAGATCAGGTCCGAGTAACATTATTATTTTTTTTGGCAGGATTATTAATTTAGTAGATAAGAATAATGTGTATAGACAAGTTTATCTAGATCTTAGAAAGGATTTGATCAAATATTTCATATTATTCTTCATGAGTGGGAAACAGACTAGAATAAAATAATGGTATATTCTGAATGGGTTGGATAGCAATATTTAAAAAAATGTTAATAGTTATCTGTCAATATATTCAGTGGAAGGTCTCATGATCTGTGCTTTTTAACATTATTATGAGTGACTTGGCTAAAGGAATGAATGACACACAGGAAATCTGCAGGTAGCTCAAAACTAGTACTTAAAGCTAAATATGAATGACTGAATAAGATAACTAATAAGATCCTAAAAGATCTTAGATTAGATCCCAGTTTCATAAACTGTGATTTTCAAACCCATATGGAGTCTTGTAACTAAATGTGGAAATTGTAAAAAAAATATGATTTGTTATCAGTAAATGTTTGATTTATGTATTTACTTTCTATACCCATATACTTGTGAGTCATGTAAAGAATTTCTTGGGCAAAAAGGGGACACAAGTAGAAAAAGTTTATGAAGTCTTAAACTAGAATAAGTGAACTAAATCTAAGAAGATGTTATTCAATAGGAACAAAAGTAACCATTCTGAGAATTTAACAAATCTTGAACTTGGAGAATGCTAAGGATAGTCTCAGATGGACACTTTTCAGACATAAGTTGAGCTCAGAGCTATATTTCCGAATAAGCCAATTCTTCCTGTCAACTGAACTATCCAGTTATGCTTGCTTGCCTTACTCATGTACACATAAGACAAAGTCCCTGCCAATAGATTCCTATTATCCTAGAATATAGACAGAATCAATTCTCTGGGATCTAAGGTGATTCAGGAAAAGATAATATGTGAAATGGTATTTCTGATTGTAGGAAAAATTTTAAAAATCATTCATTTTCAGAATTGGAGAGATCATCAATGACCATTTAATCTAATTTACACTTGAAAAATAATTCCTTTAACATCTTTTCCTTCTAATGAAGGAAAGCCAGCCCATTCTACTCTTGAATAGGTATAAATATTAGAATGTCTTTTCCTTTATATCAAGCTAAAAATTGCTTATTTGCATCTTTCATTCAATGAATCTAGTTCTGTCCTGTGTAGCAAAATAAAACAAATTAAAACCCTCTTCCAGGACTTTTAAATACCTGAAAACAAGCTACTATTTTCCCTCCAGTCTTTTTCTCAGGCTACAATCAATTGTTTCAATTGATCCTCATATGTCAGGAACTTGAGTTCCTTTCCATCCTGGTTGTCCTCCCAAATGAATTCTAGCTTATTAATGCCCTCAGTAAAATGCAGTGCTCAGAAGCAGTTGACCCCTTTTTAGGGATGTTATACGGAAGATTCCTGTCCTGAATAAAAAGTCAGAATAAAAATTCTCTTGAGACCATGTCAATGAAAAGTCCTGATTCTGTTTCAAGCCTATTTTAATTGAAGTTATCTTTCGACCATTATTAGACACAAATAATTTCTTTCAATATGACCTAAGAGAATATGGGCTGGGTGAAAAAAGATGAGAAAGATGAGCACTCAGCAAACAAATCCAGATCATCAACATGCTCTCTTTGTCAAAGCAACAGTTCTCCAAATCATATTTAGTAGTGTTTGAAAAGTGAGAGGATTAGTACATATTTCAATGATCAAATATTTGTTAGGGATGGAAATAGAATATATTGAGAAAAAAAAGTTTCATCCTACTAGCATATACTTGCAAACATAGACATGACTAGACATATTCCCAGATGCTCCCATATTTGGATATCTACAATGAGCTTGTACAGGAGGTCCCAAGTCATGGCAACATGCAAGGATTTGCAAAGTGTTTAGGTGGAGTTCAATAATCTGTGTGTGGGCTGGCAAAAACTTCCACAATCTCCCACCAAGAACACTGTCTCAATTTTTTATACTAAAAATGAGTTATTTTACATACAACATATTATTTAAGGCTAAATCCATCCATCAGTTATACATGTTGCCCCCTGCCCAAGTTTCTAGTAGAGGCAGCTAAGCAGCACAGTGATCTAGAGTCAGTATTTTAGTTCAAATGGGCATTAGATACTTACTAGCTGTATGACCCTGGGCAAATAATTTAATCTACTCACCTCAACTCCCTCATTCATAAAATGGAGTTATCATTAGCACCCACCTGCTAAGGTTTTAATAAAAGGAAAAAATAAGATAACTACAAAATGTTTTCCAAACTTTACAAAAAGTACTATATAAATACTAGGTGAGGCTGATAATGACAATGATATAAATGATGATTACTACCTCCCTGAAGAGAGTCTTCCTGTATTAGAGTATTTCTTTAGGTTAACATTTTAGAAATTGGATCTATCAGCCTCTGTATCTTGGTGGATGTGGGGCTTTTGTCTTATTTTTTTTTATTTTTGTTCATCTCCTTGTCATGTGACAGATCACTATGCTGATGAAGTTTCTATATAATCAAGTTTTGATATGACATGATTCCTGCCCTTAGGAAACCTCTAGTTGAGTGAAGATAAGACAGAAACACGGACAACTAGAATATATACACTATTAAAGTAAACATTATTACTTTCTATAAATCAGATCTTAATGGGCTCTTGTAGTTACTCTCTTGTTGCATAATGAGGCTGTATTTATTGCATTAAAACAATCACAGCAATATATTATATTATACTGCAATTATTTTAGTTTACTATTATAATTGTGAAAACATCAGTTATTAAGCCTTTTTACTATATATGTTGATCTCCTTTACTGGCAACTCTGAAGAATTGTATCAAAAACCATTTCTCTGAACTCATTGTGAACTATCTGTACTTTGTCTAAAGCCTGAAAAAAATGAGATGTAATTGACTTGTAAATGTGCTTTCCAGAAAAAAAAAGAGGCCTTGGGGATATGACTTTTATCTTGCTTCCTTTTAGTGTAAAAATAGTCATCCTTACAGGCAAAGAAATGATCATAAGCCACCTACAGAAATGAAGAAAAAACTAAGAGATCCACGATCATCTATCTGGTATTGAAGAAATTAGGGCTCAAAAGCCTCCTAGAAGTTTATTAAATGTAACTTTAGGTGAGGCTGGTTCAGTCAAATCTGGAAAAACTACAAGGGTCCCATGGATACAGAGACATTCACATACATACACATGCACACAGGCGTGCACGCACACACACACAGACTTGAATAATTGGAGAAGAGTAAGAAGAGTAGAAGGAGATGAGGGGGAGAGAGGGAAGAAAAAAACAAAAATTTACATATTTATAAAAGATTGTGCTTATTCTAATGTAGCCAAAAATACTTCTAGGAGATGTCAAATAAGAGCTATTGCTTTGCTCTACCAAGCCACTTGATGGGGTCTTAGAGATATTGTTAATCAGGTGGTGTTATGGATGACTATCCACTGTGATTTAATTGCCCCTTTAAGACTGGTTACCAGTAATATTCAATTTCTCCAGATTACACACACTTCTTAGGATGGCCTTCTGTGTCTTATTTCCCCCCTCAAAGTTGCTTTCTATGTTTGTATTTGGTCTAATATGTTAGAATAAATATTTTGGGAAAGAAGAGAAAAGTGAATTGCACGATTTGCCATAGGTAGTGTCTCTTATTGCTAATCCAGAGTATAGTAGATAAAATGGAATTATGACATAATTTAAGGGGAAAGAAAGGTCATGAATTTCCAAAAATATTCTTTGAATGAGAAATATTCCTTTGGGTTCCATTATTACCATAGAATGTTATCTCAAAAAAAAATGATGGAGAGAAAAGGGGGGGGGATGCTCTAGGACAACACATTTCACCATAAGAGTGGAAAAGGAGGACTAGATATTCGCAGTTTATATATTGTCTCATTCAACTAGAATTTAAATTTCTTAAGGGCTGGAGATATTTTTGTTTTGTTTTGTTTGTAGCCCCAGCTCCTATCACAGTGTCTTGACTATAGTAAGTGATTAATAAATATTTGTTGGATTACAAAGAACATTGCACTTACTGTATCAAGCCAATCAATAAATATTGGCATCCTAGATTTTATTTACCCCAGAATATAATTAGTAACGAACAAATTAAAGATCTGAGGGTTTTAGTTTGTGTAGTTATGAAACAAAGGTAGTCATTTTAAAGCACTGGTATAATTCCAGTTAAAGTAAAATAAAAAGTTCTTCTATAGCTTTATACTTGTTCATTACTTATTAACTTGGACTTTGCCAAGTAAGAATGAAACCTGGGTTGATCAAGAATTAAAAGATTGATTTTATACCTAAACTCCTCATGTTTACTTCTTAGTCAAAGGGATAATTTTCTTTCTTTTCTTCCTCTTGTCTTTCTTTCTATTCTTCTTTCTAATGTCTTATTTTTGTGTGTTAACAAATTTTGAAGATTTGTACAAAGTCGGTGTGTACCTGGTTTTGAGTTAATTGGAGGAAATAACAATTATTATGCTGTTATAAAATACAAAATATTTTTCAAAATAGGAAAAGAATTTTGACCTTAAAATAATTTAGGCATAATAGTTGAGGTTTCCCTCTTGCCTATCCTAAAGTAAGGAATTGAATATCTTTTTTTTTTGAAATAAATAAGTTCATCAATACACACACCAACACTAACACAGGAACCATTGTTTGCTTCATTAAAAAGTTACTTTTCATGCTTTGGATGAACAATAATAGAACTTTCCCTTTCATCCCCACCTCCCTACTCACACTTTATTACTATAGCTTTGCAAACAGCATTGCAAAACCTTTTGACCTATCAACATTCTACTGAGTTTACACACTTTTACAAGTACTAGCATGGGCTCCTGCTGGTCACACCCACTTGCTTCTTCTTTTGTCTTAAAAAACTACTGAGCTAGGAGAATAGCAAATTTACCCTGAATTCCCCTAACAAAATGTGTGAAATCAGAGGTTATCAAGGTTTATGAGAAAGTCTCTACTGTATTCCCATGCTTTCTAACTGACATTTCAGGCTTAACAGTTATGCCCTTCACACAAATTATTGTGTTTGGTGACAGGCTATCATAATAAAGAATTAAGTGAAAGAATGGAGAGGGGGGTATACAGGGAAGGAAAACAACTTTGAAATGCTATACACATTTTTTTTTTCTGGCAAAGCTAGCTTAGTCCCCAAACACACTATTATATAGTAGGCCTCAATTCTTTGAGCAGCACATTCAGAATTCACAGGAGACTGGAATGTCAGCTACAATGTCAGTCTTTGGAGAATCTCTCTCTCTCCCTCTAGTATTATATGACACCATTTATCTGAGTTTTTGAATGCAGTTTGTGTATGAGGTTTTGAAAGATTCTCTGTAAAGTAATCCCCAACACTTTGTATATCAGGCAGTTGTTGACCCTGGTTGTTTTTCTTATGCAGGCTTTGGATAGTGACTGACCTGCTTTGAGATTTGAAAATTAGTTTCAAATGATTTCTCTGATGCTCTCTTTTTCAGGCTTTTCAAAATCTTCAATGCTTGTCTGGTTATAGTCTTAATATTTTCTTCTGTAGGGAACAACATAGCATGTTATTTTGGTTTGTTGAAAAGATAATCTTTAGGGGACATTGACCATTTTCCAAAATTAAATGATTGATTTTTTTAAATAAAAATCAAGGGTATTTTTTTTCAGTTTTAAGTCCTTAGACAATAACTTTTAAAAAAATGAAAGAAAATGTTTGATGGTGCCTCTCTTCTTTCTTCTAAAAATTCTGAGGAAAAAAAATGCCCTTCTTAGATTAAAGACAAAAATTCAATCAAAGAGTAGGTTTTTAAAATGTGATTCTAGTATAAAATATGACTATGACAACATTGTACTTTAGGTGTAAACCTCAACTAAGAAACATGGAAATGGGTCTCTACTAAGTAATCTAGTTAGTTAGTCTCAACTACCACTTTTAAACGTGCTTCTTTTGATGTCAAAAAAATCTTTTTTGTTCAAAGGTGGGGGGAGGGCAGAGAAAGAATGTATTCTTTTGGAGCAATTAAAATAGAATAATCCAAACTCAGATTCCAATATTCATGAGGCTGCATTGTCATAGATTGCTCCAGAAGGATTCCTCTAGTAACAGGAACCTCAGAGCTTCTCCTATAGAGTTCCCTCCACAATTCCTCCCAAGGGATTATTTGGCTTCTGTAACTGTAGCAGTTTGCTGCTCCCTATTGGCCAGAAAAATAACTTGCCCTTTGTCCTGTTTTCCTCAGAAGATAGTTACTCTGCCTGATCCTCCCTAAATCTTTAGTAACAGCTTCTTGCTGCTCTGGATTCTGATGTCCTTGCTCAGAAAGAGATCCTTGGTGATAGTAGGTTGCATCTTTGTTCTAAAAATGAAATAGCCATAAACTGATTTCTTCTTGTTAAAGCTTATCCTGTTCACTTATGCTTTAGAAGACGGAGAATCATCCAAGGATAGGACCTTTGTGACAAATGCTACAATGAAATATATTCCCATCTAACATAAACTTTGTTGCAACCTTCATATCCCTTCCTACTCCCCAACAGTATTACTGTTATATTATTCTTCCATGAAAGGCTACTCTTTACTGGTTACAAGCTCATGATACAGACAAATTGTTACCCAGTTTAACACTCCAAGGCACTTTGCGGAACTGTTTCCTTAACAGCCTCTCAAAGCTGAGAATTTGAGTAACAAGCAAAATCCAACCTGAGTTGCATATTTCACAAAGATATGGTTTTGTGCTTACAAAATAATGACTGCCCTTTTAAATGGAAATATTTCAAATGAGGAATTCTATCTATGTATTTTCCTTCCTTTCTTCCTTCCTTTTTCCCTTCATTCTTTCCTTTCTTCCTTTCTTTCCTTTTCTTTTCTCTTTGTCTGTGTCTCTCTTTGTCTGTCTCTAACTTTGTCTTTGTCTCTGCCTAAATCTGTCCTATAATGATTATTTCATTAATGCTAATATTTAATTACATAGATTTCCTTAGATTTGTAAACAACATAGCAAAAGAAAGGCCTGGTTTCTGCCATGCCATTTTTATATATGACAATATAAAGAATTGCCAGAAAAGAACATCCTGATACTTGTTTACAAATCCTGTTTGCATGCTATTATTTATTCATGCCTCATGCATGCATGTATGCAAAAACCCTTTCAGCAGTTAGTGTACATCTTTGTCCCTTAAAACTGATAGGGGCAGCTAGGTGGTGCTGTGGTTAGAGCACCAGCCCTAAAGTCAGGAGAAACTGAGTTCAAATCTGACCTGAGACATTTAACATGTCCTAGCTGTGTGATCTTGGGCAAGTCACTTAACCCCAATTGCCTCGGGGGAAAAATGACAGAAAAACCTCAATGTTCACATGTTTTAATATATTAAATTTGCAACTTGAAGAATTTATTCAAGCATAGTTACTTTTTCTTTTTTCATATTTTTTTTCCTTTTTTCTCTTGTCCTGTCCTGTTCTCTTCTCTTTTCTTGTTCTTTGCTTGTCTTCTTCCTACCCCCAACCCTCTTTCTGGAAATAGGTAACAGTTCATCTGATTTCACTTGCCTAGTTGGAATCCAAAATGTCCAGATTAGACAGATCCCTGTTTTTAAAGAAAAGACAGGAATGCAAAATTTAACAATCTAATCTCACAATGAATACATCATACCTGTGAATTTTGATGCTAGAAACCAAAGATGGACCATAGCTCTCTACATTTTCCTTCCTTCCTTCCTTCCTTCCTTCCTTCCTTCCTTCCTTCCTTC
>JAJPUD010027726.1:0-15309 GCA_023553655.1 Myrmecobius fasciatus | reverse complement strand
CTATCATACTTAACTTTTCTAACATTTTGTTTACTTCCTTAACTTCTATCTTATTCATTTTGTGGTTTGATTTATCTAATTCTGAGAGAGGGAGGTTGAGGTCCCCCACTATTATAGTTTTGCTGTCTATTTCTTCTTGCATCTCTCTGAACTTTTCCTCTAGGAATTTCCATGCTATACCACTTGGTGCATATATATTTAGTATTGATATTGCTTCATTATCTATGGCACCTTTTAGTAAGATATAGTTTCCTTCCTTGTCTCTTTTAATTAGATCTATCTTTGCTTTTACTTGATCTAAGATCAGAATTGCTACCCCTATTTTTGTTGTTGTTGTTGTTGACCTCAAGCTTAATAGATTCTTCTCTAGCCCTTTAATTTCACTCTGTATGTATCATTATGCTTTAAATGTGTTTCTTGTAAACAATGTATTGTTGGATTCTGGCTTTTAATCCAGTCTGCTATCTGCTTCTGTTTTATGGGAGAGTTCATCCAATTCACATTCTCAGTTAAAATAACTATTTCTGTATTTTCTGCCATTTTATCTACCCTAGGTTATGCTTTTCTCTTTCCTACCCCCCTTCCCTCCTCCCCAGTATTTGCTTTTGATGACCACCTCCAACAAACAGTCCTTTCCCTTTAGAGCCCCTCCCCCTTTTTGACACCTTTTTCCTAATTCTTCTGTTTTCCCTTCTATTAGTCTTTCCCTTTCCTTTCCTCCTTTCCCTGCTATTTCCCTATAAGGTCAGACAAATTTCTTTGTGATACCGAATATGTCTGGTATTATCTATTAGAGCCAAATCTGATGACAGTAAGTTTCCCACAATGCTCATCCCCCTCCCTTCTTTCTTTCAATTATAATAGGTTTTCTTTGCCTCTTGTGTGATGTAATTTCCCTTATTTTACCTCCTTTTTTCCTCTTATTCCACTATGATTCTCTTCCCCCCCCTAGTTTCTTTTCCATGTTATTGTAATAAAATCAAATTATTCCTGCATTCTTTAAGTATACCCATAACAGAAATATAGTTCTCAAGAGTCCTTTCCTTTTTACTTTTTTATGCTTCTCTTGAGTTCTGTGTTTGGGGGTCAAATTTTTTTTGTTCAGATCAGGTTTTTTCATTAGAAATAGATTAAATTCACCTATATTATTGAATGTCCATATTTTTTTCCTGAAAGATAATGTTCATATTAGCTGGATAGCTTATTCTTGGCTGCAATCCCAGTTCCTTTGCTTTCCGAATATCAGATTCCAGGCCCTTCAATACTTTAAAATGGAAGCTGATAGGTCCTGGGTGATCCTAATTGTGGTTCCTCAGGATTAAATTGTTTCTGTCTGGCTGCTTGCAATATATTTTCCTTGGTATGATAGTTCTGAAATTTAGTCACAATATTCCTTGGGGATTTAATTTTTGGGTGTCTTTTAGGAAGTGATTGGTGGATCCTTTCAATGGCTATTTTTACCTTCTGATTCTAAAATATCAGGGCAGTTTTCTTTTATGTTTTCCTGTAAGATGATGTCTCGGTTCTTATTTTTCATCATGGATTTCAGGAAACCCTTTAATCCTTAAATTCTCTCTCCTAGATCTATTTTCCAGGTCAGTCGTTTTTCCTAAAATATATTTCATATTTTCCTCTATTTATTCATTTTTTGTTTGATTCTTGAAGTCTTGTTGAGTTATTCACTTCCATTTGTTCTATTCTAATTTTTAGTATGTTATTTTCTTCAGTTACTGTTTTTAGCTTCTTTTGCAATTGGCCAATTACATTTTTTTGACATTGCATTCTTTTTCCATTCTTTTTTTCAGTGATCTCATTTCATTTCCCCATATTTCTTCTAACTCTCTTTTAAGATCCTTTATGCAATCTTTGAAGAAAGCCTTGTTAGCTGGGGCCCAGCTCTTGTCTCCCTTTGGGGCTTTTTATGGAGTTGCTTTATGTTTAGAGACTTCAAGATTTGAGGTCTCCTCTTCTCTCTCTCCATACAACCTGTCTATGGTCAGAGTTCTTTTTTTTTAATTCATTTTTTAATGCTTGAGGTCTGTACAAGGCAAAGGAGGGACAGCTGCTTTAATTTGTACTGGGGCAGTTTTGTTGATTAACTGATTTCCAGTGCTGGGCAGTTTTGCTGATTGATTTATTGCTTTAAGGTGCTGTGTGATAGCAGCTAGGTCAGGTGCTCTTCTGAGGCTCAGTGGTTCACAAATTCAGGTTATTATTTCTTCATATCATTTGAATATTCTAAGTAGTATTCATCATGTTAACTAATTTTAAAAATTAACTTATTTTTATTTCCAATGTTTCCTTGAAGTTGCTTGTAAATGTAAGCATACTATAGAGCCTGAAGAGACAGCTACGTTGGAAAACTTTTGAACAAATGCCAGCTCAGCACTCTGTCTTTTCTAAATATAACCAATATGGGGATTTAATTATTTGCCCCCATAATTTAGCAACATGAGCAATAAAGAAAATATTCCCTAAAATAACTAGTATTTTGCATATCAGTAGAAATTGTGATTCAAAATGTGTATATATGGTTTTACTGAATTTAAAGATATTGATTAAGGTTCTCAAGAATCTTAGGAGAGAAAGCTTTTAAACTTAAGGAGTAGTACAAGAAAATACATATACCGGCTTTCTCCTAGACTCTGACAGACAAGCTTGAGCACATGGAATCTTCACATCCATTTTCAAAGAGTGTTCCTGGCAAGGGTTTTCTTGAAGCTAGGGAAATATAAATGAGATGTTTTTCTCCCTCTTCCTTTCAAATTCAGTTTTAAATAACAAATATGACTGATTCATTGTCTTTAACACTACTTTTTTGGTTCTAATGTCAATCCCTGATCCTCTTAGAATCAATGCTTCCATTATATAAATGAACTTGGAAATAAAAATATGGCTCTCATTTTATTCTGTTAAATCTTTTTTTAGAGTTGTTTAAATTATCTCATAAAAATAATTAAGTTCAGTTTTGAACACCCCTACAGAATACAGAGCACCAGCATAGGGATGAATGGGGGGGGGGCACGGGCTGCAGCTGTTTTGGCTTACCTATAATATCATGAAAGTGTTCCCAGGCATATGGAAAAAGGGTTCTGATTTATCCAGTGGCTGAAATAGCATCCTTGCCTTTATCCCTTCTCAATTATGGAAAATCAAGTGAGATTTAATAGCAATAAAGGTAGACTAAAACATTATGGATGAATGGACAAATGTTACATAGAGCTTGGAGATTCTATGTACATTCACTTTTGTGATGGGAAGGTATATGATGTAGTAGCATTAGTTGAAGAAAGCAAGAAACAAAGCTTTGAGTTCATAAGAAGAAAGTTTTGTTGTGGAAAGTGTTTATGAAGGCGATTTAGTGTAATTTCTTCATTTCACGGATGAAGTTAGTGAAGTTCCTAGAGATTAAATGATTTGCCCATGGTGACATATAGAGTAAATATTAGGGGAAGATTTTGAATTCATATCTTTTTTTGTCTTTTTGTTTCTGTCTCTGTGTGTGTCCCTCTCTGTCTCTCTTTCTCTGTCTCTGTCTCTCTGTCTCTGTCTCTTTCTCTGTCTGTCTCTCTGTCTTCCCTCCTCTCTCTCTCCCTCTCTCATCTCTTTCTTTTTGAGGCAATTAAAGTTAAGTGGCTTTCCTTGGTCCACATAGCTAGTGCCTGTCTGCAATCAGATCTGAAGTAAAATTCTCCTGATTCTAGTGCCACTGCCCTGTCTATTGTGCCATCTAGTTGTCCCAAACCTTAACATCTTCTGGTCTGGGACCAGAATTCTTTCAAAACAATCAATAAACATTTGTTAAATTCTTATTATTTATCCAGAACTCTGCTAAGTTCCAGAAATCCAAAAAGAGGCAAAAGAATTCCTGCCCTTAAGGAGCTTATAATCTAATGAGAAAGAGCAAAAACATGCACTTATCAAGCACTCACTGTGTGGCAGTCCTTGTAATAAGTATTACAGATTCAAAGATAGACAAAAGTACAAAAGCAACAACAAAAACTATCCCTTCTCTAAAAGATCTCCCCCTTTTTTCCCCTGGGAGAGACAGCAATCAAATAATTATGCATAAATAAAACATGAACAGGATAAATTGAAAATCAACAATAGGAGGTCACTAGCATTAAGGGAAATTAAGAAAGGCTTTGTGTAGAAAGTAGGATTTTAACTAATACTAATGATATCCACGCAAAAGTGATATGATAAAGCCTGGGCAGAGAAAGATAGATCAGTGTTAGAGCATTTTCACCATATAAAGATTCAGTTTCTGGAAGTTTTGAATGAGAGAAACGGCAAATCGCCTAGTGCCTTGGATTACTTCTTCCATTGTTTCCTTCTCTACTCTATACAGACCTTACTCTGGCTTTAAACCAATACTCTGTCCTTTGAATTTATTTCTTCTATACACTATTGAGCTTAATGTATACATAGAATTCTGCTATTTAAAATCATGATGGATCACAGGTTTCTGCCCCTTATTCCCCTCAGTCCCTTATAATATGAGAAGGGCAACAGCTGGGATACAGCTTGGAATTAATATGAAATAATGCTGTAAAGATAGGTTGGAGCCAGATGATAAAGGGCCTCAGATGCCAGGTTTGTATTTTGTTTTGCTGCAAAATAGCTAATCAATTAAGAATCACTATGACTCAGGAAATAAAAATTTTGCCTTAGACTCAGGAAGACTTGGTCAAGTTTTGATTCATGATGGGGTTTTTTGTTGTTGTTGTTGTTCTTTTGTTTTTTGGTTTCTTTTTTTTTCCAGATCCTGGCCAAATCACTTAATCTGAAAGCATATCAGGGTATTCTCTAAAACTAAGGGATTCTTATCATGAGGTACATGATTTTGTGTGTGTGTGTGTGTGGAGGAGAGTTTATGAACTTAGTAGGGAAAAAACACCAATTCTTTGCTTCACTGTACTTTTTTGGGGTAACTTTATATTTCTTTTTATTTATTTAAAAACATTACTCAAATTTGTATATATCACAACCAATTCTATCCTCTTTATCCATTGAGGAAAAGATAAAACTTACTCCCAGCTAACCCTAACCCATCTCTGAATGTCATTGATCCCTTTCTGCTTCCCACAGGTTCTTATTCCAACAAACACTGCCCCACCCCCCTGAATTTTTAATCTCTCCATTTGTTTTAATTCTTTCACTTTTCGCTACAGTCATATAACAAACCTTTCATTCCACATTTTCCAGCTAAGATTCCCAAGTCCAGGATTTAGTGCAGTGTACTTTGTTGCCACTGATAGTAAATGCTTTTATTTCTAGACTACTTTAATGGTTACAATCTTTTTTCCTCATAAGTATTAGTTTCCCCATTTTATAGATAAAGAAACTAAGTTTCAATATTTAAAATATTTTATAAAGGGTTTCCATAACTAGTGTCAAAGCTAGAAAATGAACTTTTGTCTTGACTCCTGAGTTCATACATTCACCAAAGTACAACACAGAACTCTGAAGAGAAAGGAATCATTGACAACACAAGAAGCCAGGTAAATGCCATGAACAATTGAACTATGATGATGGATTGGAAGTTTAGGTAAATCCAGATACTATGGTCATTGATAACATCATTATCATAATTAGCATTTATATAACACTCTGAGTCTTTCATTGAGTTGTTTCAGTCTTGTTTAGCTCTTCATGAGCTCATTTGGGGTTTGCTGGCAAAAACGCTGTAGTAGTTTCCCATTTCCTTGTCCAGCTCATTTTACAGATGAGAATACTGAGACAACCAGAGTAAAGTGACTTGCCTATAGGCACACAACTAATAAGTGTCTGAGGCTGGATTTGAACTCATGAAGATGAGTCTTCCTGATTCCATGTCTGTTACTCTGCCATTTCATCCTCATAACAACCCTGTGAAGAAACTGTCATTATGATTTCCATTTTATAAATATTGAAATTGAGGCTCACTTTAAGGGACTTTCCCAGGGTTGTGCATCTGGGAACTATCTGATATAGGACTGATTGTGAGTCTAAGGTGTTATACATTGCACCACCTAAAATGTGCTGAATTTAAAGGTAATAATAATAGATATGATTCCCAGTTCTGCTGGTTATTACCCTACTGACTTCAGACAATTCACTAAACCAATCTATTTCACAATTTCTTGTCTTTTCAATGAGAAGGTTGAAGGAAATGACCTGTATAATTCATTCTGATCCCCAAATGTTTCACATATTGAGGAGAGTAGTACAATGCAATACTAGTTGCTAAAAATGATATAGAATTTGCATATAACCATGGTTACATGGTTAGTTTATTGTTACTGAACAAAGTTAGTTGCCATTATTGTTAGCAAATGGATAGCAAGCTGATGACTTCTGAATGAGGGATGCAATTAACAACTCGTTTTCACATCAAGTCATCCACGTTCATAAAATGAAGAATAGAAAAGGATTTTTCAACCCCACCTCTAGTAGTTGTTTGCACCAATGTTTAAAATAGATGGAGCCAACCAGATGGAAGTTGTGTGTGGTTAATTTCCTTTTGATAAGATTCTGGCATATGTCTGGCTCAGATTTGATTTCCTCACCATGAAGACAAAACATTTGCACAATGATCTCTCTCCCTCCCCTCTATCCATCCATTAAATGTCAGGTCTAAAGAGAGGGCCTATTGTTTAGAATATTCAAGAGAAATTCTAGTTTTAGACTGAGTCATACCAACTTCCTGACTTTTCTATATAATTCATATGGTTTTATTTTCCATGCATGAGAATGATGAATTTTGGAGTTCTGTTTAAAAATATTCACTGTTTGTGTAAACAATGGAAAGAGTCTGTTAAAATAGAACCAGAACTCTGTTCAAAACTAGGATTCAAACAGAATCATCAAATAAATTTTTCATGGCTTGTAATAATAATAATGATGATAGCTTCCATTTATATGGTGCTTTATGACATACAAAGCATCTATCCTCACACCAACTCTGTAAGGAAGGAAGAACAATTAATATTATCTTCATTTTAAATGTTTCCCATTGCCTGAGGCTTCTAATCCTTTCTTTCCTCCTCCTGAAAGTCTTTGGACTCAGACTATCTGGAGTTCAATCAACTCTTCCATGACTTTTCTCCATGTCAGAGCAGAATCTCAGGGAAATCTCTATAACAAAGCATAGGATTGGCTCACAGATGTATTTCACCAAAGTCAGGGAATAGGGCCTTTAACTCAAAGGCACTCATTGTAAAGTAGATAATTGCCTATTGCTATTTTATGTCCCTCATAGAAAATGAAGATGCAAAAGACTCACAGTCCTGAAAATGCAGGAAACATAAAACACTGATTTGTTCCATTAGACTCATTAGAATGGAGATAGGGATTGTTAGCAGAGAAACATAAGTCCAAGAAGAACTGACATTGGCAGCATCCAACAAAGAGGTGGCTTTGGAAGACACTAGAAATTGTCTTTCCTTTACCCCTCATATGCACCTTCACTTTCTCAATTATTTCCCATATATCTCATTTATATCTTGTGATATTTGTTTTCTTCCTGTCTCCCCTCATTAGATTACAAGCTCCTTGAGGGCAGGGGTTTTCCTACACTTTTTTTCCCTCTCAGTTCTTAGCACTCTGCCTGGCACATAATAATCACTTAATAAATGTCTATTGACTAAGAGGGCTGGAATAAATGATCTCTACATTCCCTTCCAACTCTAGCTCTATAATCCTAAGCAAATCCAATGTATCCTATATATGAAATTTTGGTACATAGTTCTTTGGAAGTTCTCTCCCTAATTTGTTCCCAAGGACCCGGAGAATTGCATCTGACTTTTGTTGTTGTTCAGTCATATCTACTCTTCTTGATCCTGTTTGGAATTTTCCTGACAAAGCCAATGGAGCAAATAGTCATTGCCTTCTTCAGCTTATTTTACAGAGAGAAAAACTGAAGCATACAGAGTTAAGTGACTTGCCCAGAATCACACAGATTTATGTGGTAGAACTTGGGCTCAAAAGTGTTTTTGTTTTTCATTATTTCATTCTTATTTTATTTCACATTTAATTAATGAAGTAGAAGAAGAAGGAGGAGGAGGAACAAGAGGAAGAAAAGGAAAGGAAAGAAACAGCCCACTTTGCCCAACTTTCTTATTTTCCTGCACCCTAGCATAATATTTTGCACATAGTAGATTCTAAATAAATCTTTATTAAATGGACAATTTCCAGAAACATTTTAATTAACAAATAAATAACATAGGCCTTCTCATCAAGGAATTATCAATCTAGTTTTAAAAATGTAGTATGGTGAATAAAGCAATGGTCTTAGAAGCAAGTTTTAAATTGAAATCCTGCCATAGACACTTACAAACTATATTACCTTGGCAAGCCACTTTATTGTTCTCTCTCAGTTTCCTTAAGTGTAAAATGGGGATAGTAACAGCAGTTACGTTCCAGGGCTGGGTTTTTTGTTTGTTTGTTTGGTTGGTTGGTTTTTGTTGTTGTTGTTGTTGTTGTTGTTGTTGTTTGGTTTGTTTTTTGCTGAGGCATTTGGGGCTAAGTGACTTGCCCAGGGTCACACAGCTAGGAAGTGAGGGCACATTTGAACTCAGGTCCTCCTGACTTCAGGGATGGTGCTCTATCCACTGAACTACCTATCTACCCCCAGGGCTGTTTGAGTACAAAATTAGGTCATATTTATAAAGTACTTAGCACAATCCTAAAATGCTTATCTTTTTCCTTCTTCTATCCTTATCTATTTATATTATGTCAGAAATATGAATTATATTATATGACCTGTATCTCTATAATCTTTCAAAAATGCTAGCTAATTTCTAAAGTATGGAAAACAATTTGAAAAATCAATGAGTTGAATTTATGTTTAGAATTTTAACCCCAAAGTTTGAGAATTGCTTTGAGAGAATACTGAAGGAAGAAGCAGGCCTGCAATTTCATTAGGAAAAAGAATATCTCTATTAATTCACTTGAAGAATTGATTTAATCATTTAAGGTATGTTTGTGAGAGATTAAATAATTTGCAAAATTAGAAGAGGGCTTGGATGCACATATTCTCAAATTTGAGGTATCCCTTCTAAGTTCTAAACCACCTGTTCTCTCCCATTTTAAATGAAAATAATTAGAACAGACAAGCAAATTTTGAAAGTAGACCAAAGTTTATTTAAATTTCAAGAGCATCTGTTGTCATTTAAGAAATATCCTCTTATCAGGAGAGAAGCATTTACTTCCACATATCAATATCTCCAAGAATAGATGGAGATATGTCATGAATTTGCTAATTGTTTACCCTGCTTTTGAAATTTTTCCGTCGTCTGCTTACATTTTTAATGCTGTTTAGTTGTGATATATTCCTGTCCAGGAATAACATAGTCCTGTCTAGTTAAAGAGTTAAAACATTTAAAGATAGTATGATATAGCATGATGCCTTTTTCAGATGTCCCTTCATCTTACTGTGACTAAAAATCCAGTTCTCACAATCCATCACTTCATTACACACTTTATATGGCTTTACTATTGTTTCATATGTGTTAATCTTTCCTTTCCAGTAAGATTTCAATCTCCTTGAGATCATGGAACATATTGCTTATTTTTCATTCACAGATTTCTTAGCAACATGAGACAAGATAAGTGACATCTGGAATATTGTGTTCTGTACAACACACAAAAGAAGTGACTTTGACAAGCTGGAGGGCATCCAGGGGAGAACTTGAAACCATGCCATGCAAGGATTGGTTGAAGGAACTAGAATTATTTTAGGCTAAAAATTAATTTTATGAGTGTGACACAATAAAAACTGTCAAATTTTTAGAGACCTATTGTGTGAAAGAGGTAGCAGACTTGTTCAACATTTCTTCAAAATACAGAAATAGTAATGGGTGCAAAGAATAGGGGGATGGTAAATTTCAGCCTGAAATAATAAGAGGAATAATCCTACCAATTACGGTTGTCCAAAGATGAAACTGGATATTTGAGATAGTTGTAGATTCCCCACCAATGTATGTCTTCCAGAAGAAACTGGATGGCCACTTTGTAGATATGACAGATAAGATTTGTAGTTTGGGTCAGGATGATAAATCAAGAGCTAGAAAAAATCCTAGAAATATCCTATGTTTTTTATATGTAAGAAAACAGGCTCACAGTGGTTAAATGACTTACACATGATCACATAGATAATAGGTGGAAACAAGGAAATTTAATGTAGATGCTCTAACTCTAAATCCAGAATGCTTTTTCTGCAGCATCTTTCTGAGGAAGGGTCCTTCTAATGCAACTCTAAGTCAATAAATCTGCAATTCTATGATTTTAAGATGAGATATAATTTTCAGTAAAAGTGATAACTAAATACCTGTCTCAGAGTAGGAGTGTGGAACAAATGAAATGGATTATATTCAGTCACATACATACATGTACATATATATTTTATATATGTACATGCAATACCTGTCAGCATAAACTTTAGTAAAATTGATAATAATAGCTTTATAAAGCCTTATAAAAATGATTCCATTGCAATGGCTAGACAATTTCCACAAAGCCTTATTAAATGTCTATGATATAAGAGTGGAAATGACTATGATATAACCATGGAATTCAAAGACCCTTCAGGGGTAACATCAATCCACATGAGCTAGAACAATATCTTAGAAAAGAAATATTGAATGAAAAATAAGGAGAGCCATCCTCTTTATTCAGATTTCACTAAACTCTCAAATAGGAGTAAGTCTGCACCAGAGATAGAGCGATTTCAAATCAAATTAGAAAACCAAGAAGTTGAAAAAAATAAAACCCTGATGAATCTACAGTAGAGAATAAGTTTTAAAGAGCTCACTTATAAGTTTTCACACTTCAGTTTTACTTTTTTTCCTCCCCCCATCCCCACACCCAGCTTTCTGACTGTATCAAGGTAATTATTGGACACGCAGGATTGTGTTCTGGAATCCACTCACTCACTTGTGAAATAGGGGCCAATATGAGCAGTCAGCATTATTCTTCACTGTAGCAATATGAAATCATTATCCTAAGAAATCGCTTGGGGCAAGGACTAAGAACAATGATGAATGAGATGGGAAACTGAGGACTTCTCAGAGTAATGATTGTGAGAGATTGGTAGGGTTTTTCCTTGGGGATCCTGTTGCAGGAAGAGAGAGAAATTGTGGCTTTTTAGAATATCAAAGGCAAACCAGAACCAGTCTGCTAGTTGTTGAAGGGTCTGGTTGATATCAGTGGGCCTTGAGTGGGCGGGAAGTGCTTTGTTCTGAGATTGACAGGCCTGGGGGTGGGTCTGCCTTTTCTTTCCCTATAAATTTGGGCTCAGGTGAGCAGGGGGGTGCACTCATTCCTCTCCTGGCTGCGGCTGGGAGAAGAATGATTGTCCCAGGGAATTTCACAAAATTCAAATAAAACTTCTAATCTTCACTTTGAGAAATCCCTGAATAATGATTTTGAATCAGGAATTGGATTTTTATCCCACACAATGAAAAGTGAATTCCTCCTCTTGGGAGGAGACCAAGAAAGCATGAAGGTCCAATCCCAAAGATAAACCTTAGAGAAAGAAGTGAAGGCACTAAAGAAGGCTGCCTTAAAAACTAAAGCACAAACAGATAAATTAGCAAGGGTTTTACTAAAATCAGAAACAAAGAAAGAAAGTTACAAATTACACACTGATCTGTACATTATAAATTTTCTGAATTATCATAAGACAATTGAACCTACATCTGATGAAACACAAAACAAAAAAGGATTCCCACACAAGAATGAAAGCACATCAGAAAGTTCCTGAATGACCTAAGGGAGAAAAACATCTTGAGAGAAGTTAAAAAGAAACAAATAGTAAAAATTTTAACCTGCTTTGCAGGGCAAGCTGGTGCAGCTCCACAAGGAAAGTCACCTTCCTCAACAGCTACTTGTAGCCAGCCCCCCACCAGAACCCCACCCGACGAAGGGCTGGTCTGACCAGGTACATTAACTAGCCCTTGCTGTGCTTCCTTGACCACCCCATGCTGTGCTTCTCTGAAACCTTGCCAGTACTCAGGCCACCTCTAGAAGTCGGACTCAACATGCTCGCCTTCGACCCGGAGCCTTTGTTGCTTCTGGATTTTCTGGCCATTTGCAAAATATATGGGAGAAAAGGTGACAGTAAATTGTATTGGGGAAGAATTATAGAACTACTTCAATGCACCCTAGGGGTGGGGAAGGAGGGAAGGAAGAAAGAAAAAATGAGTAGACGTGGCTAGGTAATTAATGGAAATTGCAGACTGTTTACCAAGGGTGATTGAATTTACACTCTACCTCCTAGATGTCACTTTTGAGAACTTTGCAGTTGTTCTAAAGATGGTAGATGGTGAAAATGTTTTGTTTGCAGGCAAAAGATTAACTAGACAAAGTAAACTTGAAAACTGAGATTCATACTATGAAAGCAATTTTGAACAAGGAACTTGCTTAACATTTTCAAAAGAAATTCTTTCTTTTCATGCCACTGTGAATACAAAATTATTATTCTATTTTTTAGAAACCCTAGTCTAGATATGTCATAGGTGAAATTGCCAAAGAATGCTTGTGCGCATCCAAAGAATCTATCTGGCCTTTTCCAAACTGCAAAAGAATTTCTTCTATATTTAGTACAATTAAATAACAATGGAAAGTAGTCCATATAATTGTTTTTTATTTGTTTGTTTGTTTGTTTTTTTTTGTTTGTTTTTTCCCCTTTGACTAGTACTGGCTAAAACTAAAGATGTCACTCTATGGAGAGAAATGAAATTTGCAAGAAGTACTTTTAGAAGATAAATTTAATCTAGTAAATCTAATATGTTAGCATTCATCAACTGTGACATTTCTTTTTTTTATTAAAACTTTTTATTTGCAAAACATGTGTATGGGTAATTCTTCAACATTAACCCTTACAAAGCTTTCTGTAACAAATTCCCCTCCCCTACTCCCCACCCCTCCCCTAGATGGCAGGATATCCACTACATGTTAATTATGTTAAAATACTTGACAAATCGAATATATGTATACATATTTCCACACATCATTTTTGTGCAAGAAAAATCGTATCTACAATAAAAAAAATAGAGAAAGGAAACACAATGTAAGCAAACATCAATAGAGAGAATGAAAATGTTATGTTGTGGTCCACATTTCACATCACTCTCTCTGGGTGTATATGTCTTTGTTCACTGAACAATTGGAACTGATTTGAAACATTTCATTGTTGAAGAGAGCCATGTCCATCAGAATTGATTATCATATAGTCTTGTTGTTGCCGTGAATAATGATCTCCTGGTTCTGCTCATTTCACTCAGCATTAGTTCATGCAAGTCTCTGCAGGCCTCTCAAATCATCCTACTGGTCATTTCTCACAGAGCAATAATATTCCATAACATTCATATACCATAATTTACTCAGCCATTCTCCAATTGATGGGCATCCATTCAGTTTCCAGTTTCTAGCCACTACAAAAAGGGCTGCCAAACATTCTTGCACATGGGGGCCCTTTCCTTCCTTTATGATTTCTTTGGGATATAAGCCCAATAGAAACATTGCTGGGTCAAAGGGTATGCACAGTTTGATAACTTTTTGAGCATAGTTCCAAATTGCTCTCCAGAATGGCTGGATCCATTCACAGTTGCACCAACAATGAATCAGTGTCAAATACTTCCTACATCCCCTCCAACTTTCGTCATTATTTTTTCCTGTCATTTTAGCCTCTCTGACAAGTATGTAGTGGTACCTCAGAGTTGTCTTAGTTTGCATTTCTCTGATTAATAGTGATTTGGAGCAACTTTTCATATGACTAGAAGTAGTTTTAATTGAATCATCTGAAAATTGTTTGTTCATATCCTTTGACCATTTATCAAATGGAGAATGGCTTGAATTCTCATAAATATGAGACAATTCTCTATGTATTTTAGAAATGCAACCTTTATCAGAACTCTTAAATGTAAAGATGATTTCCAAATTTGTTGTTTCCCTCCTAATCTTGACTGCATTGGTTTTGTTTGTACAAAAAATTTTTAACTCAATATAGTCAAAATTATCTATCTGGTGTTCAATTAAGAGTGCCAGTTCTTCTTTGGACATAAATTTATTCCATCTCCACAGGTCTGAGAAGTAAACTATACTACGTTCCTCTAACTTGCTTACAAAGTCACTCTTTATATCTAGATCATGAACCCATTTAGATCTTATCTTGGTATGTGGTGTTAGGTGTGGGTCAAGCCCTAATTTCTTCCACACTAGTTTCCAATTTTGCCAGCAGTTTTTGTCAAATAATGAGTACTTATCCCAGAAGCTGGGGTCTTTGGGTTTATCAAACACTAAATTGCTAGAGTTATTGCCTAGATTGTCCTGATATCCTATCCTATGCCACTGATCCACTACTCTATTTCTTAGCCAGTACCAAATGGTTTTGATGACTGCTGCTTTATAATATAGTTTTAGATCTGGTACAGCAAGGTCACCTTCATCAGCCTTTTTTTTTTCATTAATTCCCTTGAAACGCTTGACATTTTGTTCTTCCAAATGAATTTTGCTACTATTTTTTTCTAGATCTGTAAAATAATTTCTTGGGAGTTTGATTGGTATGGCCCTAAATAAGTAAATTAGTTTGGGTACTATTGTTATTTTTATTATATTTGCTCGGCCTACCCATGAGGATTTTATGTTTTTCCAATTGACTAGGTCTGATTTTATTTGTGTGGAAAGTGTTTTGTAGTTTACTTTGTATAGTTCCTGACTTTTCCTTGGCGGGTAAATTCCCAAATATTTTATACTATCTACAATTATTTTGAATGGAATTTCTTTTTGTATTTCTTACTGCTGAACTTTGTTATATATAAAAATGCTGCTGATTTATGTGGATTTATTTTGTATCCTGCAATTTTGCTAAAGTTGTTGTTTCTAGTAATTTTTTTAGTCGTGTTTCTAAGGTTCTCTAAGTATACTATCATGTCATCTGCAAAGAGTGATAATTTGGTTTCCTCATTACTTACTCTAATTCTTTTAATCTCTTTTTCTTCTCTTACTGTCAAAGCTATTGTTTCTAAGACAATATTCAATAATAATGGTGACAGTGGGCAGCCTTGTTTTACTCCTGATCTTATTGGGAATGGTTCTAGTTTGACTCCATTACATATGATGCTTGCTGATGGTTTTAAGTAGATACTATTAATCATTTTAAGGAAAAGCCCATTGATTTCTATACTCTCTAATGTTTTTAATAGGAATGGGTGTTGGATTTTATCAAAAGCTTTTTCTGCATCTATTGAAATAATCATATGTTTTTTGTTAATTTGGTTATTAATATAATTGATTACGCTGATAGTTTTCCTAATATTGAACCAG